>CM029563.1:475964-672873 GCA_017309665.1 Coelopa frigida | reverse complement strand
CGAGCCAAGCCAAGCGAATCGAAGCCAAGTGACGCGAGGAGGCGCGAAGCAGCGGCCAGGACAGCGCGAGGGGCCGGCGTCGCCAGGCGGGGTCGGGGGCGGAGGGGGAGACGACGACGACGGCAACAGCTTGAGCCGAGGCGCGGTAGGCGCACAACGAGCTCTCACTCACTCACAGGCACCGACACGGACAGATAGACGGACGGACGGACGGACGGATGGACGGAAGGCGAGCAGCCAGCCTGAGGCCGAGTCGAAGTGAAGCGACGGAGCGGAGACGGCGGTCGGGGGGGGGGGCAAAACGCTCACAACGAAAACGAATCCATCCACATCCATCCAGCCAACGCTCGCGAGCCCTACCTCCGCGAGGGGAGCCTGGCAACCGAAATTAAGGCAGAACCACAGACACGAGCGACGCAATAAAAGCGGCGAAAATAAACAGCAACAACGCACGGAGCGAACAACAGGCTGGGCCAGGCCGGGGCAGGCACGATGAGAACCAACAAAACAACAACGATGTAGTATAATAACAACAACGGGCAAAAGCAGCGGCAGCTGAAATGCCCAGCGCACAGCGCGACGCCTGTTGACGCTGGGACTTGGCGGCGACACGAGGCGACGAGTCATTATTCAGCGAGCGCGAGGAGTCTTCGTCCCTTCGCCAGCAGCAGCAGCAGCAGGCACGAGTCCGACAGGCATCCGGGGCTCGCGAGGGGAGGGGGACGCGCCATCAGCCACCGCGGGGCAGAGTCGAGCAGAGCGCAAACCAGCCGTCGTCGAGGGCGGGCGCGGTGGGTGCCGCGGACCCCGAGTGCCAAACGAGACCGAGACCTTCCACGAAGTAAGCGCGGAGCGACGACACGCACTGCAGCGCAGCAGGCGGAAGGCGGCCGAGCCAGAGACGGCGGGCGGGCGCAGGAGGAGGCAATTCCAACGAAGAGCGCACAAGTAAACAAAGCGGGCGGTGGGGCCGAGGCGAGCAGGGGCCGCCCCGTCGATTCGATTCGAGCCGAGCCGAGTGGAGTCCGGCGGCGTGGAGAGCGAGCAGGGTCGTCGGGTGGTCGTTCGTCGCTCGGTCGTTCGGCCCGCGCTCGCTGCCTACGACAGGCCGAACGAACGACCGACCGAACGACCAAACGAGCGACCAAACGACAGACCGACCGCAGGGAGCAGATCCGAACCGAGCCGAGCCGCGCACATGAGGCCGTGGCCGAGGCGGGGGGCGGAGGCTTTGGTCCGCATGAATAAACGCGGCCTGACAGCGACGCAACGCATCATGCGAGGCGCGCACTGGGGGTGGACACTGGGCGCGGGTGGGCGTGCCGTGGGCTGCAGTGGGCGGGGGCGAGTGGTGGGGGAGGGGGAGGGGGCGCGTGTGGCGGCGACCGCGAAGGCTGCCGAGACCCGCAGCACCCTGGAAGCAACTTTCGGAGGCGACAGAAGGCGCGCCAGAGTTAATTAACAGGGCTCGCGATGGAGCCAGGAGTCGAGCAAACGGGGGGGTGGAGACGGGGGACGAGGGCACGGAGCACTCGACGCTAATGAGTCGCGGACGTGCTGCCAGGGCACAGGACGGACGCGGACGGATGCGAGCGACGACACACGCGTCGTCCAACGCGGCCGCAAACAAATGCAAATGAGCGGGGGGCGAGGGGCGGAGAGCGAGGCTGAAAGTTCCCTGGCCAGAGGCTGCGACCGATGCGATGCGAGAGATGGGATGCGAAGCGAAGGAAACGAAGAGAAGCAGACCAAGCGACGGCGCCGTCGACTGGCGGAGCGACCCCGATCGTCATCATTTCGCAATTTGGCGTCCGAAAAGCCTGCTCACACAGACACATACACAGCCACACACACACTCACTCGTTGAACCGAACACACGCACGCCAATCACTGACGCCACGAGGTGCAAAAAACCAACGAAGGAGGAGAGGAGCGTGAAGCGAAGGAGCGCGTCTCGCCGTGCGCAGAGTGGCCGGGCGAGCGAGCGAGAGGGATGGTGGGCAAACGAGAGAGAGAGAGAGAGAGAGACCGACAACGCAGCCCATTCGACCCGCGGGATTCCACCGCGCTGCGCCTCGATCCGCGCGCCGACAAACGAAACAATGCCCGAGGCGACGGCAGGCGGCCGCAGCTGCAGCTGTGAGAAGCTGGCGCGCCGACGACGCCGCCGCCCCCCACCCGGGCCCCTGTCGCAGGCGTCGAGTCGCAGAGCGTTCTGCCACTCGCTCAGCCCCCCGCGCCGTACGTGACGAACGTGGCTCGAGTTCAAGCCGAACCGAACCCACGGGCGCAGTCGATGCCGATGTCGCGTCTCTGTCGGCGTCGACTGCGACTGCGACGGCGACACCGCTGCCGATGCCGAAACTGGCGCAACGCAGGGATGGAGGGAGGGAGTTGGACAAATTAAACCCGGACGCAGGCATGCAGCCAGGGGAGGAGGGTCGGGGAGTCGCGGAGCGTTTCCGATATCGAACGGGCGCTACAAAGCGACAGACGGCGTCTCGCAGGAGCGGGAGGCGCAGGGGGCCCACCGTGTGGCGACACTCGGACCGGAACGAGGGACCGTCGTCGTCGTCATCGTCGTCGTGGTTGGATGGGGTCCAAAGGTCGGGTGGCCGGAGGGACGAAGGAAGCCTCCTTCGCGATTTAATCGCACTGCGTCAGGCCCAGGCGCCGCGCACAAACTCCGAACAACTGCTGACCCAGTCTGGAGCAGACAAGCACTTAGCCAACGATGAGAGGGGGGAGGGGAGTGAGGGGGGCGCAGGGCGCTATCAAGTGGAATAGAAAGTAGTGCGCGCTTCGCCGCCTGCGATGTAGTGGCTGCGATAAGCAATCAGCTGCGATCCGAGTTTACGACTGGCTCCCGTGGCGAAGGGACGCCGCGGTCGATGGATCTGCGCCGTTGTTCGCGGATCCCGGGGTCGTCCCCTTATCAGGCCTTTCAACCCACCGCCCCCCGATAACGAAGGCTGGCTGGTCGTAGAGGGACCTCTCCACGGTACTCGTACGGTATCTTGCGATGCGGCCACGCGCCTGGCGACTGTTGTTGTTGTTGTTTGTTTGTTTGTTGTGATCGCTGAGAGCGCTTTTGGCGCAATGCGATCGATAGCCAGTGCTGCCAAATGCACGGGCTCCCCCACTGCACTGGGGCCGCGATGGGGGAGGGGTCGTTTTCATTCATGAAGCGGTTATTGATTTTTCCGCCTCTCTCGGCCGTCACTTGTTTGTGTCGGCCACTGTGCATTCTTTTATTATTACTTCTCTCCTTCATTTCCTCCTCCTGCCTTTCACTCACTTATGCAACACAAACACGCGCCAGCCGATGCACAGACGGACGGACGTCACAACTTCTCGGTGGGTGGAGAATTTGCCTCTGTGACGTCCGTGTGCTCGGCCCGGACAAATTACTCTGGAATGCCTTTTTCCGGGGAAACGCGGCATTTCAATTTATTGTCGACGCCACGATAACGTCGCTAGGCTCGCCGAGATTTCTGCAAGCGTCGCAAATGACTTCCATAAATCGCACTAAAAAAACAATCCGCGAGCGCATTGGGTCGTAAATCACTTGGGTAGGGAATCGGAGACTGACGCAAGTACTCCTAATCGGTTCAAGCCACCAAAAATCACAATCATCCACAGACTTATCATAATTCAGACTCAAACTTAGCATAACTCGGATTCAAACTTATCAAACTAGACAATAACTCCAAGGGATTTCTCACACAACCGGGCAATTCCGCACCTGCCACGCTCCCTTTCGCAAGCGGCGCTCATCGAAAACATTCAGCAATTGTTTATAATTTTGACATTGAATTCCACTCGCAGCGCGTGGGGCCGCCGCTCTCCCAAGAAAGCGGACCCGACGACCACGACGACTACGACGACGTCGTCACTCGGCAGCGAACGAAGCGCTGGCAACTTATCAAATCCGTCCCTTGCACGCCGCCGACTCCGAGCCGACGACCGGTGAATTGGCGAGACTTGTTTATCGCGCCGTTGCGAAAGGGAGGCGCTTCGAAGCGAGATGTCGTCGCCCAGAGGAGGCTGCTCTGCTGCACTCACCGTGTTCGTAGGGCGAGAAGGTGCCAGCGTCGATGTTGATGTAGGGGTCGATCTTGATGGACGTGACGTCCAGGCCGCACGACTTGAGCAGCGTGCCGAAGGAGCTGGCGATGACGCCCTTGCCCACGCCGCTGATGACGCCGCCAGTGACCAGGATGTACTTCATGGCTGCGATGCGAGCGCTTCCGAGAGAGGAGGACACAAGTTAGAGATGAGAACTGACTCTTTTTATGTAAGAGATTCACTTACGTTGCGCTGCCAACCGAAGCGAATTCAGTGCTCAATCCGACTGAGGCCGATGCGACGCTGAAGGCAGGAAGCACGAGGGGCGACGCGAAGTCCGGGGAGTCGCTTCACAAGTCGAACTCTGGCTCGGAGCTGGCGACCACTGGTGGTTTGAGTCTTTTCTGTGGATTTTGCACTTCGTTCACCTCGTCTCCACGGGTTTCGAGTCGATTTCCTTATTTTTGAAGGTTAGCCCGAGCACGATTTTCCACAACAGCCACAACTGAAACGACGGCCGCGGCACAAAGACAGACAGACAGACAGACAGACGGCGGCGAGCGAGCGAGGTCTGTTCAACAAGTTTCGAAACTTTTCCACTGGAAATCAATCGATCGATCGGTCGTCCTGCGGCTCAATATTTGGCGAAAGAATTAACAAAATTACTGCGACGTTTCTGCTCGCAGCACATGCCAAGAATAATTCGACAATTGCACTCTTCCTCTTCGCCTCTCGGTGCGAACGGGCTGCCCAGGGGGGTTGAAGAACTAGTGTGGAGAGCACCAATCGTTAAACACAGAGATATCTGTGTGGTGTGGAATTGAACCAAAAGCGTCGGACACGAGACGAGGAAGGAGAACGACTGGGAGCTCGGCGGACATGTGGCGATGGCGGAGACCATTTTCGCAACGCAACACAACAACAACAACACGTGGCTAGAGCAGGGTTGCCGAATACTCTTCAATCGGACCGTTTCCCTTCACTTTGGTTCCGAACACTCGGCTCTCGACTTTCACTTTGCTAAATGCAGTTTTTGGAGAAATTATTAGCTAAATTGTCGAGTTTTCTGAAATTCGGCAGTGGAAACTTTTTGTATGGACTAGTTTTCGGGGACTTAGACCAAAAATCATGAAATCACTTCACAACACTTCACTTTCCACTTTTGCACTTCGCGCAAAAATTCGGGTGCGGCAACCCTGGGCTAGAGACAAAACAAAAAAGCAGTGTTGCCACCGTGTGATGGAACGTCAAATGGGATTCTAGGAAATGCGAGCATATCTTTTGCTGCACTGCTTGACCGACAGGCAGGGCTTCCAAATGCTTGCGGGGCTTCCCAAATGAAGGTGTACATTGATTATAAGAGATTTCGAATTCGGTGGTTGGAGTGAGCAAGCAAGACACCCGGTCTCTTCTTCAAGGGGGAATCCTTGGAGGCTGCTCATCGATGACAGATCACGACGTCGATTCCTGATAACGCTGACCAGCAATGACGACCAATCAAATACCGAGACCCCAGATGCCCCGCCCCTGCCCGTTCGCGAACAAAACAAGTCGCAACTTCGTTTCGCATGGTGGACGCCGCACAGTGGAGTATTCGATATTTAGCGCTAAATTTTAAATTCTCACACATTTACTTTAGTCTACTCAAAACAAAAAAGTGTATAAAATAAAAAAAACAAAATATTAACCACTATTTCATATTTGGTATTTCGTTTAAAAAAAAAATGTATAAAAAAAAAAATATTTTAACAATCATTTTATAATAGAGCCGTTAACATTGGGTGCTTTTACGTTTTCAAAAAAAAATGTATAAAAAAAAAATAAAAAAATATTTTTTATAATTTTTTTTAAATATCATTAATTAAAAAAATAAAATCCCTCTAAAGTACATCATATTATTTATATACATACATATTTTATTTAGTTTACTCACAACAAAAAAACAAAATTTATAAAAAAAAACTCTGGGTACAAGTTACTTTTACGTCTACGTTTTCCAAAAAAAATTGATAAAAAATATTTGTTGAATATTTTTTGTAAAAATAAAAATTTATTAATTTAAAATAAAAATTAAAAAAAACTTTAATTAAAAAAAGATTATTAAAAAGAAAAATATGCCTCCAAAGTATATGAAATTGTTCTTTTGTTCCTATTTGAGGTCATTCTTACTGAAAAGAATAATAAGGGACCCCTCCGTTAGTCAGGGGAATTGATCTCCATCTCTTTAGGGTCAAATACCCCACTGTGCGCCGTTCCCCAACCCCCCCCCCACTCGTCACACAGGTCCTGCACCGAGGTATCCCATTTTAATTAAGGTAATTGCGTGCGCTCTTCGATTAGTTGTCGTTATCAGGATACGCTCCAGCGATTACCTGGGCCGCGTGTGTGTGCCTTAATGAATTATTATCTGCTACTCCTGGGGCGCTTGAAGTGGCTGCATTATTAGTTCGACCGAGGACGAGTCCTGACCGCGTTCCTCGACATGAATCCGATTCTGCTGGCGCTCTCCTACGTAACTGATCCGGCTGCTTTCGAGTGATTTGATCACCAGCTTCTTCGTCTCCCCAGGTCTTCGGGCTGATCCCGTTCAACCGGCAGGACGACAAGTCGGCCCAGTTCCTGGACTACGGGGTCATGCTCTGCATGCCGCTCCTCTACCTGGGCTGCTACGCGCTGGCCAACTTCGCCGGGTTCGCCGTCTACAGCCTGCCCGACTGCGGCAGCATCTGCAGCCTGGGCAACACGCTCTTCCTCCACGTCGGCTGCTTCCTCTACGCGACCACCGTCTGCCTGACGCTCTACCGGCGCAAGAAGTTCTTCGTGCAGTTCGAGCGCAGCCTGCGCGACATCGACGAGCGCCTGCTCGCCTGCCACGAGGTGGCCGAGGACA
This sequence comes from Coelopa frigida, assembly GCA_017309665.1. Taxonomy (NCBI): domain Eukaryota; kingdom Metazoa; phylum Arthropoda; class Insecta; order Diptera; family Coelopidae; genus Coelopa; species Coelopa frigida. The sequence goes on along the minus strand of CM029563.1, from coordinate 665,915 downwards.
AGATGAAGCTGCCGCCCAACCGACACGTCTACTACCTGACCTGGCTGCTGGTCGCCTGCATCTTCGGCTACGCGATCTTCTACGACGTCACCGAGATGATACAGTGGGCCCATCCGCCCGCTCTTGTGGCCCCTTCTGACCTCTGGCTCTTTGCAGGTACTACCGGGAGTACTTCTTCGTGGCCAACATGACCGTGACCTTCCCCTTCTTCGCGGGCAGCGTCGCCCAGGCCCAGTTCATCTACTTCGTCTCGGCGATCACGGAGCGCTTCACGGACCTCAACGGCCTGTTCGGCAAGATCAACCAGGAGTGCGAGAAGAAGAACGCGCCCGTGGTGGTCTTCGACATCGAGGACAACGTCGACGGCAAGGAGCTGAAGGGGCCCAAGGAGAAGAGCCTGCCCGGCACGATGGGCGCGGACCACCTCAAGGAGAAGAGCCTCGGCGAGGGCGAGTTCAGCGACGACAACAACAGCGAGGACTCGGATGCCGAGGGCGTCGTCGGCCAGCAGATGAGGTGAGCTTCGGTTGGGTAGAGCTGGAGAGATCCACTCCACTTTCCTCTCCCTTTCATAGCCCCACCTCGGAGGCCAACCTGCCGGAGCTGTTCAAGCTGCACGACAAGATCCTCGAGCTGAGCGTGCTCACGAGCGACGAGTTCGGGCCCCAGTGCGTGCCGTACATGGCGGCCACCTTCATCATCGCCATCTTCGGCATCTTCCTCGAGACGAAGGTGATCTTCATCGTGGGCGGCAAGAGTCCCCTGCTCGACTACGTCGCCATGATCTACCTCATCTGGAGCCTGACGGCCATCATGGTGGCCTACCTGGTGCTGCGGCTCTGCTGCAACGCCAACGGCTTCTCGAAGCAGTCGGCGATGATCGTGCACGAGATCATGCAGAAGAAGCCCGTCTTCATGCTGGGCGACGACCTCTACTACAACAAGATGAAGTCCTTCACCCTGCAGTTCCTGCACTGGGAGGGCTACTTCCAGTTCAACGGCATCGGCCTGTTCGTCCTCGACTACACGTTCATATTCTCGGTAAGATCTTCGGGAAATTTGGGGCTTCACACCACCCATCTCCCTCTTTCTCCGCCTCTTCCAGACCGTCAGCGCCGCCACTTCGTACCTGATCGTGCTGCTGCAGTTCGACATGAGCGCCATTCTGAAGGCGGAGGGGTTGACGTAAGCCCGACCTCCAACAGATGCCCTTCCTCCCTTCAGACAGAGGAAGATTCAACCCTTCAGTGTAGCGAATATTTATTTGAATTTATCTTGCAATGGTACAAATCATCTAATTTATCTAAAACTAGATTACTAAAAATAAACTGTACAAGTCTCTGCACCCACTCGCGCCGTCTCCACTCGTCCCTAGCTCCTGATGGCGCCCATCACCCGGCCGAGGAAGTCCTGCACCTCGGGGTGCTGCAGGAGGGCGCGCTTCTTGGCGCTCAAGACCATGCCCAGGATGTCGGGGCACTTGTCCTTGTCGCGCGTCGACCCGGCGCCCTTCGTCTCCGCGTCGTGGCCGCCGTCGTGGCTGCCGTCGTCGTCGCCGTTTCCCCCCGCTCCGCTGGAGGAGAGCACGGAAGCGGTTTCGAACGCCGCCGCGCCGTTTCCGTCCGCAACCTTCTTACCGACCGCAGGGCTGCCCAGCTGCTTCGCCTTCGTGCGCTTGTACTTCCGTACCGACCCCTCGGCGGTTTTCTCCGTTCTCCTTTGGTACGGCTTCCGTGTCTTTATCGGCTGTTTTGCTTTGTCTAAGGTGGGAGGGTAGGAGGGAGGAGGAAAGAAAAAGAGAAGACATTTCTTTTGTTTCAAATTTCACAACAACAATACATACATACTTCTCTTGCTCAGCTGCGACTCCTCGCTCTCATTGTTATTGTTCACGCTGTTGTTGTTGCTGTGCTGGGTGGACTCCAGGCTGGGCAGCGCCTCCTGCTGCAGCCGTCGCTTCACATGCAGATTCAGGCGCTCCTTGATCGTGTTCGAAGTTTTCTCCGGCGTGGTTGGAGGCGTGGCCTGCTCCTGTTTGGCGATTTCCACACTTTTGGTCGCCTCAGTAGTCATTTTCTGGCTCCAAATCCACAAACAAATTGCACACAAAATTGAAATTGTTTCACCAAAAGTTGACTTTTAGCGATGCCACTTCGTTACAAATATTTCACCTCTAAATGATTCGGACTTCTTGGAATTTAAGAGGTCATAGACAATTTTTCACTTCTAAATGAGAAATATATTTCAATTTTCCAAATAAATACAAATTGCCTTTACAACGCCCGAGACCGGTGACTTGCAATCTACGCGTTTAGAAACTAAACCAGCGCCCCCACGTTTTTTAAAGCATTTCAGACATTTGATTTAGTTTCGTTCCACTTATACTTGCGCACTTTTAGTATGGCAGAGAAAGTGACAAAATTCCAAATAATGTAATAAAATACCCACATTTATCGACAAAAGATATGGCATTGCACTAAATTTGATGTTTGAGAGGTGAACTCACGTACACAATCTGTGTATTCACCAATCGCATAAAAAGAGATTTTTTTGACGTTTAGCCTCAAATGTCACGCTAACGTCAGCCGCCATATTTGATTCCTCTGTCAGCTATGAAAATGGTCTTCAATTTTATTTTTTGCATCGCCTCGACGCATGGAAAAATACTCTTTTAATTGTATATATGAACTCAATTAATTAATTAAATTGGAAAAATTGATATATTAAACTGTGTGTGAAAGTATTGAAATTGGATGAACAAGTGCGACTGCGGAAAAAAGACAGGAAATTAGACAAACGCTCCCTCATAATCCGGCAGCAAATAGATATATTTCGGGAATACTTCTCTTGGTGCTGCACACGACTTCAAAATGACGGCCACAGACCAGATGCGAGCAATGCTGGACCAACTGATGGGCACAACGAGAAATGGTGAGTCTGATGCACGAGGAGGTCCCTTGGTATCCATCCTTCCTCCGATTGAAGTTCCCCCCTTCCACTGGTTGTCGCATATGAAGTGAAACTTCGCCAGAGGACAAGGTCACTGAGTATACCAATAGTCGACTCATATAATGGGCGATGAAAAGTCGTATCTTTGTCATTCATATTTATAGATTGAAAGTCTTCCAATTGTAATTGATGCTAATTCGAATTTCTCTACAGGCGAGGACGGCAGAGGATTGAAGTTTTCGGATGCCAGAGTGTGTAAGAGTTTTTTGCTTGGATGTTGTCCGCATGACATTTTGGCCTCAACGGTAAGTTTAAAAATTACAATTCGCTTTTTTACGCCGCCACAGAAAGACATTACAGAACTGGGTAAATGCAGCAATTACTCAGATCCTGAATATTTATATGTTATATATGTGTATATACAAAATACTAGAGGAAGTAGTAGATAATAGAGCAGGGTCTTGAATTATTGAAATAATGGGACAGTACATCGATGAGATTTGAAGCATTGAAGAAGAACAGCGACCATGGTTAACAATTTTGTTTCATTGTACTTTTCAGAAATGCGATGATTATAGATTTTCATAATGATCGCAAATAGCTCTTAGCAAAGTTGCGTATGTATTTTGAATGTCAAACTATTTCGAATAACTTTCTCTTTTACAAATTTCTTCGAAGCATAAATTAGCCACTTCTGCATTCGATTTGATTGACGAATCTTTAAGAGCCCCAGGACGTTCGGTGCTGCGTACGTATGAATCGAAATGTAGAATTGAGTTATTTATCAAATATGACTGCTGTACAAATCGTTTGCATCTATTAAATTAATACTTTTATTTCTCTTTTACAAAAGCTTTAAACGGCTCAACCCTCCGCCCAAAAGCAGAATACTTTATATTGAAATCATGAATGTACGTATTTAGACAAAGAAAAGTAACATAACGCGAGGATAAGGCAAGGGAGAAATGTGAGTTTAATTAACTTTGAATTTTGCAATTTGGGCAATAGTTCGGTTATCTAGCCAAGCGATAAATTTAGCGTTCGAAATGCAAATATTTGACATTGATGTACACGGTTCCATCGGGCTCGAAACATGCAACAAAAAGTCCCAAAGGGTCACGGTCACTGCTGGTAAGTCAGCAAGAAAAATGTTGCTATTCTAATTTTCGATTTTCTCACTTGATTTGTAGTAAACGTTCAGATGTTAACGAACGAAATCCCCATTTTTATTTGCCATGTAGTTTTTAAACTATTGAATCTGTTTGTTAAATTAAAAACGCAACATTTTTCTCTACGACAAACAAACGAGCAATAAATAGCGTTCGGGACTCATTTACAATTCCATCAAAAATTGTTGGTACGTATTATCGACTCACGTTGCTACAGTTCTCTGGTACGTATTTAAATCTTCAACTCGATTCACCAAATCACTTTCTGAGAAGTACAGTATTTGTTGATTTCCCATTTGAACAAATACGCGAAATCGAAATTGTTAACCTCTGCGATTCGTGTAGCGCGTCCTCCTAGGCTCAGAGTAAATTTTCGCATTAAAATGCAGCTCTTGGTGAGTAACAATGAAAATTTTAACCAAATACAAAATTAATAATTTCTTCATTTTGAAAATCAATAAAAATTTATAAAAAAAACTAAAACAGAAATCATAAAAAGTTACGAGTTCTCTGGGGTTTTAATAAATTGCTTATCTTTCTGAATTCGATATTCTGCTGTAAGTCTGATCTATTATTAAATTTATCTCTATATTAGAATTAATTCTACATATTAGCTTAGTGTTTACAATTGTTTCGTTTGCGTCCTGGCGTTTCGTTTGCCTTCCAATTAGCTCCCTAACTCTCAATCCTTTTTTTATTCTGTCTGTCAAAAATTCAGTTTTGCCTTGATAGTGATTGGTCTCTAGAATCCTTCCACCGTAGTCCGAGTAAAAAATATTATAGGTGTTTTCTTTTTTGCGTTTATTGAGTAAACGATTAAATTTTACATTGATTTGAATTTGGGTCCACGGTACAAAATATTGAAATTAAAACACTTAGATTGCTAATAAAGCACAAAGATTTGCCAATTATCCTTCGACTGGAAAAAGGTCAATGGCATCTAAAAAAGGTGACCTCGAGTAATAATTATAAAATATCGATAAACAACAATTCAATTACATTTACTACGCTATGGTGTAGACAAGTTGAAAATTTAAATTGATTTAGTAATGTTCTTTATATGGTTTATTTGGTGCTGTTCTTAATTGGTGCCGAGGTGCAAAAGTGTAAAATTTATGAAGTTAATTTTATAAATATGAGTAGATTTTACTGTGTCCTTCTGAAACTTTCACGAGTTGCACTGAGATTCTAACTAGGTGGTTCGCTGTTGCTTGTTGATTAAATATGTATTCTGTAATATGTTGACTGAACGAAATCCACAAAAGCACTTGCATTCTCTAACTGTAATCACGAGCATAAACTGTGTTCTATACAAGACCAACATACTTCCGCCCATCCGTCGCTTCTCTTTCTGTCAACCCCTTCAATGCATGCAATAAGCTGCCAAGAAGGTCAACAGGGTCGACACGACGAAGCTTCCGTGAGCGATTTGGCTTGCTCCAGAGGCGGTCTTCACCATGGAGTTCTCGGCCAGCATCGCCGTGGAGGACTTCTCTTCGCCGGGCATTTTCATGAGATCGGGCTGTTGCTGGCGAGCGGGCTCGCTGGGCACGGGGTTCAATGGGGCCAGTGGGACCATTCCTTCGGGGGTCGGGGTGGGTTCGGCCATCGGGGCTGCGCCGGGGGCCGCGGTGACAGCGTCGCTGGGCGGTGGTGGCGGCGGGGCCGGGTAGCAGGCGATCTTCTCCACCTCAATCGTTTTGGTCGCGTCTGCCGGGTCCGTCTCATTCACACGCACGGGCACGCAAATGATTCCGCCTGCGGGCGGCTGCTCGGGAGCGCCTGCTGGCGGTGCACCGGGGGCACCTTCGGCACCGGGAGCTGGAGCTGCTGGAGCGACGGCTGCGGGGGCTGGGGCGCCTTCAGCTGCTGGAGGAGCGCCGGCTGCCGCCGCCACGCCTGCTGCTGCAGCCAACGGGGCGAGTGGCACGGAGCCCTCAGCTGCTGGTGCGGCCGGCTGGGGATTCATGGGCGCGAGTGGGGAAGCTGGGTTGGCGGCCGGAGCGGCTGGAGCTGCTGCTCCTCCCGCGTTAATAACTGTGGCACCGTCCTGGGTTGTCACCGATCCCGGTGGTCCGTTGTTGATGATGATGATCTTGTCGTCCGATCCTCCGCTGCCGCCGCCTGAGGGCATTGGCGCCTGCTGGATGACGCGCGGGCTGCTCGGCGTCAACAAGTGTCCAAGAACAGCGCCGCCAATGGCTCCACCGATCAGACCGGAGCCTTCAATGGGGGGAAGAAAGAGTCAGTTGGTCCGGAAAGTGGCGATCGTTGTTTTTCACTCACCGAATCCCAGTCCCGAGGACGTCTGCTGCGGCGGCTGTGGGTAGTAGGTCGCTCCGGCGGGAATCGCGGCGCCTGCTGGCAAATAGGTGGCGCCTGCGGGCATGGCCGCTGGGGGCGGGTGGTAGCCAGCCCCGCCGGCTGGGTAGTAGGAGGCTCCGGCGGGCATGTGGCCACTGGGGTAGTAGCTGGCGCCGGCGGGCACCTGACCCGCGGGATGGTAGCTTGCGCCGGCCGGGACGTGCCCGCCCGACGGGTAGTAGGTCGCTCCAGCTGGCAAGGCTCCTGGGGAGTGGTAGGTCGCGCCTGCGGGCAGGGAGCCGCCGGGGTGGTAGGTCGCTCCCGCCGGCAGGGAGCCGGGCGAGTGGTAGGTGGCGCCTGCTGGCAGCTGCTGCCGCGGGTAGCTCGACTGCACGCCCTGGACGTTCGTGGCCGCGATGGGCGTGTGCACGCCCCCAAAGCCGCCCCCGAAGCCGCCGGTCGAGTTGGCCCTCGGACGGTACGCGGTTCCGTGCGTGCCGGAGGCTGCGGCCGCTCCGTGGCCGGCGCCGTAGGAGCTGCCCGTGTGGGTCGCGGCGGCGTAGTTCGGCGGCGGCGCGTTGTTGGGCTTGTAGGCGGGCGCGGCCTCGTGCACGTTGGTCTTGGCGCCGCCGATCGGGTTGCTGGCCGAGTAGGCGGGCGGCGGGCCCTGCTGCTTGGGCACGTTCCAGCCGATGGGGGCCGGCTGCTGGGCCGGGGCGCTCGGGCGGTTCGGCTGCGCGTTGTAGTTCGAGTAGCTGAGCTTGGCCAGGTCCGAGTGCGAGTTGCTGCCCGAGTTCGAGGAGGAGTAGGAGGGCTTCGTCACGCCGCCCGAGGAGGAGGACGACGACGACTGGCGCCGGGTGCTGTAGCCGCCCGAGGAGGACGACGAGCTCTTGCGGCTGCCGCCGCTGAAGCGCTTCGCGTCGGCGAAGGTGCTGGACGAGACTAGCAGGAGTGCTAGAGTCACAGCTGCGTAGTTCAACTTCCGCTGAGGACGTCCCATGGTGGACAGGGTCTGTAACGGGAACGACGGCGAGATTAGCGGGCAGCCTCTATAGTGGCAATTCATAGTCATCGGCAGCGCCTTTGACCACTTGATCTGATTGCGATGATCGTGTTTTGCACTCCCCGATTAGCGCTAATTCGGTTCCGACTCGGTGGCACTTAATTCAATTAGAACCTCTGAGTCTCTGTTTGTCGCCCGAAACGCTAGTTGATTGAACCGAGTGTCGGCATCGGCGTGAAACCCCTGGGCATTCAATCACACCTAGAGAGAGCTCTTCCATCGCTCAGGATTGAGTGCATTTCCCGAACCGTCCATTTGTGTCTTGGGCCCGATCCGCAAACACGCAGCCAGGCGACATTTCAATTAAAGACTTCCTGTAACGCAAATTACATTTGTCACTCACTCGAGGCGAGCAGCAGAACGTGTCCGATTATTCGCCTTGAGATCAGATATCGTGGGGAATGCGGCTTAGCCGAGAACGTTTTCAATTAATGAATTCCACTGAGTGGGGCTTACCGCATCATCGGAGTTCCTAAGAATTCCGCAAATTATTTACATATTGTGGTCGTTACATCTAAACTAAGCCGAGCTTTGATTGCAACTTCGAGAGAAACTATTTTTATTTATGACATGTATTTATTATTTACCATATCTACCATTATCGACTCCCTGTTCTCTCTGTTTTTACTTTCTGTTTTGACTCCATTAGCCCGCCCCCCGGAGATGTTTGCCCGCCCTGTCCCAGTTCGCTATCGATCTGGGGTAATTTTAGCCGCTTCCATTGCCGTAACACTCACTGTCCGCCACTTGAGCTCCCCATTTCGTTGTTTCTATCAATATTGCTAATGGCATTACGAAGTTCCCATTTAGAATTCCCCTCACGCCCCAATCGTGTCGTGGTCGTCGTCGCTGTCGTCGCCAGCGTGAAGGTCACTCCAATGGAGCTGTGCTTTGTATTCTGTCTGTTTGTCTCGTCGTCGTCTCTTGGTTCTCGCCTCATGGTTCGCTTGCTTTCGTCCCCTGGGCCGAAATTATTTGTGCTTTTAATTCTCGGGAATCTTATCATTTGATTGGACTTGGTGGAACGGTTGAACGCTCTATGTTGACCTCCTCGGGGTTTGCGCGGAAAATCGATATGTCCAGCGAGGTCTCAAAACAGTGGTTCCTTCTCTTACTGCGCACCACGCTTCGGGTTTCGAAGACGAGTTGCGAAATTCTGCAATCACTCTGCATCTTTTGTTCCTTTTGTGGAATCGTTTCGCTCAAACTCTCGTGAGTCACGAATGACGTTGTCGGACTCAAATCGCCGTCGATTTCCGCAGACACCAAGTTGTTTATTATCCCCTTTCTCTTATAAGGAAAAACCCCATGTGCTTATTTATGTTGAAGCATTCCCAGAAAATGATTCGCTTGCTTATCTCGCGTATGTCAAGTGTCACCCAGTCTAATCTTGTAAGATGCAAAGCTCAGAGTAAACACTAGCTGGAATAACATTCGCGATCTCCGTTTTCAACTTACTGGAGAGATTTCGAGATTCGCTCGGACGCTCGCTGTAGGGTGTCGTCCACAACTATTGATAGTCCGCTATTAATTGATTGTGCTTGTGCTAACTTCGATGCGCAGAATGATAGTCAAGAACACTCGAATTAATTCAATTTTTCAAAATTATTGACTGCCGCCGGGAATCCCAATAAATACGTGGGTTTCAGCGAATCCACCGAGTGCATATTATTCGTGCCTTCGTGTTCATATGTAATTTCATTGTTTATTTTGTTGAATTCCCACCGAACTCTCTCCCCCGCCCACACTTTTACACATCATCGACTCCCCCCACTCTGTGCTTGAGTCACTAACGGCGCTCAGTTTTTGAAATAATAAACCTGAAACCTGTTTGACCGGCTCTCGTTCGAGTCTCGTTGAGTTTTTGCCATAACTAATGGTGGCCATCGGTGGGCGGCTGGCGGTCGATCGAATCGTCTGGAGAAATTACTTCTCGAAATATTTGTATTACGTCCGACTAAGTCAGCGTCCGTGTTTTGCAATCAGCTACCAAAACAGCGGCTTTTATGGCAGCAATCGGACTCTTCTTTTCGACGATCGTTGATTGTTCGACACTGACGAATGACGTCAAGACTCCGCGAAAGTTGCGAAGATGATAATTGTCAACATCTTTTGTGATCTTCTTCGTGGCCACTGAAGTGGTTGTGGAAAATCTCAGCCGACCACCTTGTCGAAGGCGAATAACCGCGAGGCGCAGGTAGAATTTCTGCCTGCCCGCTGCAGAAATCGTCACAGCTGCTTCGGCCCCCGACCCGAACCGTCCCGAATGCTGCAGGCTTCGCGTTGCACGCGTCGTCGTGCTGCGTCTTCCTTCCCCCCGCCCCTAGGCGCACAGTAGTTCAGGTAGTTCCCAAGGTTGTGCAGCCCCTGTTGCTTTATTTGCGCTGCATTTGGCGGCCGTTCGCCGCTTCCTCCTTCGCGAGGAAATTCGTTCGTACTTCATGTGTTTTTGTGTTTATATAACTATGAATACCACGCTGAGCCCGATGTTTTTACATTACTTTTTGTGTCGTGCTTTGTTTATGCTCCGCTGGTTGGCTCTGCTTTGATTTTCTCTTCGTCGTTGATCCCCTTCTTCTGCCGCTCAAAACTGCTTCCACTGATGCTCGGTCGACGGTTCTCAAAAGACTGAAACTCGCTCTCGTCCGACGACAGCACTTGGCCCGAACGATTTGTAAAATGGTCTCAGCGGCCGAGAGCGCCATAATTATAGTTCGCTCTCCCTCTGTCTCTTTCTTTCTTTCGCTCGCATTCATCGCATACATCGTGTGCTGTTGCAAAGATCCAACTGTGGTTGTGGGGCGAATGAGTAGCCCATGGAGTGAAGGAGACCGATATAGAGGTGGGAATAGAAGCTGTCCCGCGCTCTTTTATAGTAACAGACTCAAGCTGTGTTCGATATGCTGTGGGCTCTGTTTAGGGTGGCTGTGTTCAGTGGACGAATAAGTGGCTAAAATACCGAGTTATTTCAAAAGAAGGCCGTGTTTCTAGAATGAATATATTCGTCATTGCAACAGTATGTTTCTCTACAAAGAACCCCATTCAGTGGATTTCTCCAGTTAACGAATCATTTTCATATACTCTGGGGAAAATATTAATTAAATTAGTCATTCGAATGTAGATAATTGTGGTCTTCACCAGGAGTTTTCTTGTTATGACCGATCGGGGTAAAATGGAAAGGAGTATAAAGCTAGAACTCTTTGCGAATGGAGTATAGTCGTCCCCCTACTTCACACTGTCCTCCACCCAGACTAAAGAACTAAGCCACAATTCAAACAATTCGGTGGAGACAACTCTGCCGACTTTATTGTATTGGCCAAATCAATTCAAAGGCGAGGAAACTCAACTTCGCTCTGCCCCCGATTGAAATGAAGACCGAGCTAGAATATTTCTAAACTATATGCCATATGTATTTATGTGCTTACAAATACCAACAAAGAAGGAACTCGCATCACTGGGTCAAGCCTCGGCTCTCGAAGCTGCCGAAGAAGTCGCCCATGGTCTTCTGCTCCTCCTGGCGCAACGTCTCGAGCACGGCATGCGTCTGCTCGGAATCGTCCGGCTCATTCGAGATGTTGCCGATGACACTGTCAGGGGACGGGGTCGAGTTCTCATCATCCACGGCTGCTGGGGCTGCTGGATAACAGTCCTGAGCCACCTCCGTTGCCGCCTCCTCCACCATTTCCGAGGACTCGCTCGAGTTCGAGTTCGCTTCCTGCTGCGGCCGCGGCACGCAAACGATGCCTGCGGCGGGGGCAGCGGGCACCGGGTAGCAAACGATGCGCTCCACCTGCACCAGCTGGGCGGCGTCGTCCGGGTCGGTCTCGTTGAGCAGCAGCGGCACGCAGACTATTCCGCCCTGGGCTGGTGGCAGCGCCGAAGCCGACTCCTGTTGCTGGAAGTCCTGCGACTGCGACGACGACGACACCTGCTCCAGGGGATTCGGCTGCACCTCTGAGTCCGCGGGCGAGAAACTCATCGCGGCGTTCGAAGACCCTGGAGCAGCCTGCGCGGCCCCGTTCTCGATCACGATGATCCTGTCCTTCCGGTCCTCGGCCGGCGGGTTGTCGTGGTAGACGTTCGTCGCGAGCGGTCGGTGCCCGAAGACGCCGTGGCTCAGCATCTGGGCGGCGTACATGCCGAAGATGAAGTTCGCGGGGTCTGAAAGGGCAGAGATAGAAAGGTCCTCTCCCCAAACCGAAGGCTACTCACTGAAGGAGGACTGCTGCGGGGCTTGGGCGTAGAGAATGGCTCCAGGTGGCAGCGCCGCGGCGTTGGCGTAGTAGGTTCCGCCCGTCCCGGCGCCCTGCGCGCCCGCCCCGAAGGTGCTGTACGGGTGGTACGCGGCCCCCGCGGGCAGACTCGCGCCACTCGCGTGGTGGACGGCGCCCGGCGGCAGCGGCAGCGGCTGCCTGGGGTAGTTGGCCGCCTGCGCCTTGGGCTGCGTGGCCGACTTGAGCGGCTTGTAGCCCTTGTTGCTGCTGCCCAGGTGGCCCAGGGAGCCGCCGTCGCTGGAGCCTCCGTGGTGGCGGCGCGAGGAGGTCGAGGTCGAGGAGGGCTTCTTGACCTTGCGCCAGCTGCTGAAGAGTCCCCCGCCGCGGCGTCCGCCCCCGCCGCGAGCCTCCACTCGCGCGGTCAAGGCCACGACCAGGGCCAGGAGGAGGCCCAAGTACCAGATTCTCTGGCTCCGCATTTCGCTTCACTCCACTCTCGACTCAATTGACACAAATTCTTTCGCTGCACCTGTTTCCTTCCGATTATATATTGCAATTTACCTATTCCTTTGTCGATCTACCAGTTGAGCAATAGGCTTGGAGATGATCTTTCTTCTCTATTATTCCGACTGGAGTCCCGCGCGTTTCGAAACTGAATGCGATCCGCGGCCTGCGACGAAACTCAATTGAGGCGCACAAATACGAATTTTCCAATCGACGCCCGAACCCAAACTGCTGGGCACATTCCGGCGGTAGGAGATTCGCCTCCTCCCACTCTTCGAGAACTCTCCGCTAACTCTGATTTCCAGGAATCTGGTTTGTTGCGAAGACAGAACCTCATCCGGACACCCGAGTCGATAGGTTTCCAAACACCCGCCCTCCCCGGGACCCGCGATAGAGCCCAGTGTTTTCGCTTCTGGTCCTCCAAGCGACGACTCATCCCCAACTCGAGCTCATCCCCGTCTCGATCTGTTTACACATGAAGAGCCGTCTTACACTTTATTGCCAATTGAGTTTAATTCAATGAGAGATCTCGCCGCGCGACGAGCGAGGAGAGGGGAGAAGACTTTAAATAGGTGTCTTGTATACAAATATTGAACTCTTCAATTGAGGGCCGAGTGGTGGCCGCTTGTCGTCCATCCGCCTGTCCTCCTTACGCCGACCAAGGGCGCAGCGCCACAAGGGTCGCGATCACGAGGGCCCAGTAGACGTTGGGCCCCAAGCGATGGCCGCCCGAGGTGGTGGCGTCGTTGTTGTAGAACCCGGTCTTGCTGGAGATCACGAACACCCTCGGTGGCTCTGGGTTGGTTTGGGCTGGCATCTGCGGGAGCGACTGGACGTTCGGCTGGGGCGACATCTGAGGTGGCAACTGGGGATATATGGAGGGCACCGCAACTGGAGGTTGGGCGGCCAAAGGGGGGTTGGCTGGGGCCACCGGACTCGCCTCAGGCATCACAAACGAAGGCGTGGCGTAGACAGGGGCCTGCGGAGCAACTGGGGATGGTGCAATCACTTGTGGCAACTGAGGAGACGTCGGAGGAGGGCACACGAGGTGCACGGTTTCGGTGAACTTCCGCGAGTCGGCGGGGTCGGGTTCGCGCATGGTCTGCTCGTAGCAGCCGTTGGAGAGGACGGGACCGTTTTGGACCGTGGTCGCTTGGGGAAACGGCGCCGCCGCCGCCTCCTTGGGCTCTTCCTTGTGGGAGCTGCTCGACATCACCTTGTGGGCCACGACTCCGGCCAGGGCGCCCGTCAGCAGCCCAGCACCTGTTGATTAGAGAGTGTTGAGAGGGACGCAGTCTTCTCCGATGTGGAATCAACTCACCAAAAGAGCTCTTCTTGGCCACGGGGCGAGCCCTACTCAGGCTGGGTCCCACCACCAGAAGGACCATCAACAGGCTCCTGAAGTTCTTCAAATTCATCTCGTCTCGAAACTCGTGATTCACTTGTGCGTAGGCGGAACAGAACTATTTTCTCGCCAGCTTTCGAGGCCCTCACAACCTCCGCTGGGCGCGGGATGTTTGCCCAAGAGAGCCCGCGTCTATTCTTCCTCAGCCCCTTGCTTGAACAGGTGTTTCCCGCTCGTTGTTCTACCACAACGACACATGATGTCATCCGCTTTCAGTCGCGCACCCACGAATCCAGGGGGACTCCCGATCTCCCGAAGAAAACAAGCCTCGTTGATCTCGATTCGTTTATTGTACTCTGATCTCCCCGTAGACGCGCCTGTGCCAAGGCCAGAACCTTCCCTGAGTGATTGCCGCCGTTTCCTCCTCCTGCTACAACCTCCTGGCCATGGCCCAAACCAGCGCCCAGACCAAAAGTCGGCTGAGCCCTGGTCGACTGCTCGCCGCCTGGCTGCCCTCGGCCGCTTCGAAGTCGTCCCGCAGCACCTGCACCTTGGCCAACTCCTCGGTGGTCCGGACCCCCAGCAGCATCTCGGGCGGGAGCGGGAAGCAGTAGACGCGCTCCACCTTGACGAACTCCCCCGGCGAGGTCGGCGACCGCTCGCTCACGTGCATCGGGACGCAGATCGTGGGCTCGGCGTCGCCGGTTTGGTTCGCGTAGGCCACGCCCAGGTGGGCGGCTCCGTGCGGCAACACCGTGATCATCGGTTCCACCAACGAATTGTTGCCACTCGGCTGTGGAACGTCGACGTCGTCGCCCACGAAGTGCTGGGACTTCGACGGTTCGTCGCTGGCGTTGCCGCCCTCCTCCTCCGACGAGGCCGGTGGCCAGGTGGATTCCTTCGAATTCTCCGGGAACCGCTCCTGACTCTGGCTGGAGGACGACTCCGTTGAAACGGCTTTCTTCCTGGCTGCGCTCGGTCGAGGGTTGGTCGGTGGTGCCACGCTCCGGAGACGTCGTCGTCGTCGTCGTCTTGTCAAGTTCTGGCTTCTTGTCGGTGCCACGCCTCTCCTCCGCCTGGCCCACCCCTGGTCTGGCCGCCTTCCTCGGTCCTCCTCGGCCCTGAATGCGACGCCGCCTCTTGATGTCGTAGTAGTGGCCCATCTTCTGCACGAGTGAATCGAGGATGATGTCGCCACCTTAGAGCAAATCGAAAGACATTAGAATTCGCCATCGATTGATCCTGAGCTTCTTCTTCTTACCTTGAAAGTCCTCGCTGTCCATCGGCAACGACGATGTCGACGCCGCAGGATTCGCGTAGTGGGCGACTGGGTCCGTGGGCTGCGCCTCAAAAACATCGTCGTTGTCCTCGTGATCGTCGTCATCGTGCTCGTTGTCCTCGTGATCGTCGTCATCGTGCTCGTCTTCGTCGTTGTCGTCCTTCTCGGGTTCGAGTCGCTCGGGTGAGTCGGGCTGGCGCGGTTTCGGCAGGCCGTAGATGATGGTCTCCCGCATGGCCTCGAGGATGGCCGGGTGCAGGGACGGCGTGGTCACATCCGTCGCTAGGTATGGAGCGGTGGGCGGCAGGGGGTGTCGAGGGCGTGGCCGGCTCTCGCGAGGGCGCTGCATACGTTATGGGCCGCCATCCGTCTGTGTCCAGGGACGGCGCCGATCTGGGCGGCAGGGGGGCGATGGCGAAGGGGTAGAGGAGCGGGTTGACCGGCGCTGGCGGGGGTCGGAAACCGTCCGGCAGGGGCAGCGGGGTCGTCGTCGTTGTTGTGGTCGATGAAGGATTTCTCGTTGACCTTCCGCTGGCCGTCGCATTCGGGCTGGACGTGGGGATGCGTTTCCTCCCACTGCGCCGTTTCCTGAAGCTTCTCCTGGTCTGCGGTAGAGGTTGAAGGGGTTCCGGTTGGTCGCTTCCTCCCCTCAGCTCCTGACTCCGCTCCTCCTTCTCCATCGTTATTGCTTTCGGTATTCCTGGGTCGAAGCGAGGATCCTCCGCATCCGCCTCCTTTGCCTTTGCCCTGACTCCGGTAGGACGAAGCAGGATGCAGCACGTTGCGGCCAGAAGCAGCAGCGATGTTGTTGCCCACGACATCGTGGTCGGCCGGTGCATTCGATGCCCCTCGTGGCTCGTGACTGCAGAGAATCAACTCCTGGTCGGGCTCTGCTTGCGATTTGCAAATTCAATCACTGGAACTCGGTCCGTCCGTCCGTCCGTCCGTTCGATCCACCGGTGGCCTGTTCCAATTAACTCTTTTCTCTTATGGCCAACTGTAAATTGGCTCTCTTCTCTCGCGCCTCTTTTCTCTTCGATTCTATCTATCTGTCCGTCTGTCCTTTGCGATCCGAGTTCGCTATTCGCGGCGAATCAATGATTGGCAGCTTCTTTTGTTCGATCGCGCATTGATTCTTCTTTTCACAACACGCTCTTTGTTGTCCGCGTAACGGAAACGAGGCTGTCGGACGCTCTGTTGTCTCTTTCCCCCCTTCCGCACTCTTCTCCCTCTTCACACCGTTCTGAGTTCTCAGTCGGCCGCGCTTAACTGGGTCCAAAGCAAAGCTGTGCGATCGAGTCAAACCGAACCGTCGATGGCGAAGTCTTCGCGGAGACTGCGGCACGCTTTGGTTTAAACAACCTCGCCGCCCTGCCTCTGTCTGGGCTCCGGAGCCGCGACCAGCGCCCGGGGTTAGAAATCGTTCGTAGCCGCTTGCCGTGGAGCGGTTCGCGCACAGTGGTTCCAATGAAAATGTCTATAAAATAGGAATCGCTAAATTGGAACATTGAACCTTTTTATTCATTTGCTCGGTAATGAGTGCCACTGGTTCTGAAAATATTACGATTTTTTTTACTATTACTGTTACTAGATTTACTGGATGAGATACAAAAATGTTATTTTGTTTTTTTTTTGTTTTAATTTTTTGCTATTATCGGTAAAATATTTCGGAAAAGTTATATAAAAAATGAGGTTTTCTATAATTTTCTAATTGAAGTAATAATTTTTTCCTGTAATTCTTTTTAAAGGTAAAAAAAAATATTTTTCCTCTTAATAAAAAACTAAAAATTTTATTAATAATTTAATTTTTTTGAGTTATTTAATTTTTTTCTGTTACCGGCAAAAATTGTCTGAAAAATTACAAAATTAAAAAAACATGTTTTTCTTGAATAAATGTTATTTTGTTCGTTTATTCTCTTTGCTGGCAAAAAATAAATTTTTCCAATAATTGTTTTATATTTCGACTTTTTAGTGGTGTTTAGAATCACTACCAAACACAATTAAAATCTTTAAAAATTATCTTGAGTGTTTTTGTTTGGTGAATTTTGGTATCTTAAAATTTCAAAAGATAAAAATAAAAAAATTAAAATAAAAAAAAAATAACAAAATTGAATTTAAAAACATTGTTCTTAAATTGACTTGTTTTGAGAGTGAGAAAAAAAACTACATTAAAAATGAATTCCGCCTTTGATCCACTGTGCGGTTCGACTGTTGAGTTTATGTTTACAAAATATTATAGACCCCTCCCCTTCCCCTTGGCATTCGTCGGAGGCGCCAGCAAATGAAACAATTCTAAGCCCAGCCTCCCGAGCCCTTCGACTCCTTGCTGGACCCCTTTCTAATTGCGCTCTTTTACATTTCTATGATGCCGCCCCGCCCATCGTCTGCACCACAACCTGCTCCGTTGCCCACTGTCGCCCGATGCCGACGCCGCCGCCTGCAGCGCATGGACCTGGGCGAGTGTCCGAAGGTGCACGACCTGGCCTTCCGCGCGGACTACGAGAACGCGGCCAAGAACCGCGACTTCTACTACGACATCGAGGTGAGTGCGCGCCGTCCCGCAGCGAGAGCGAGGATCGACTGAACCGACTGATTTTCCTTGCAGGCCATGGAGCACCTGCAGGCCTTCATCGCCGACTGCGACCGGCGCACGGAGGCGGCCAAGACCCGGCTGAAGGAGACGCAAGAGGAGCTCACCGCCGAGGTCGCCGAGAAGGCGAACGCCGTGCACGCGCTCGCCGAGGAGATTGGTAAGAAACTGGCCAAGGCCGAGGCCCTGGGGGAGGCCGGGGAGGTCGAGGAGAGCATGGCCCTCATGAAGGAGATCGACGAGCTGCGCGCCAAGAAGGTGAAGGCCGAGCACGAGTACCGCACCTCGATGCCCGCCTCCACCTACCAGCAGCAGAAGCTGCGCGTCTGCGAGGTCTGCTCCGCCTACCTGGGCATCCACGACAACGACATCCGGCTGGCCGACCACTTCGGCGGCAAGCTGCACCTCGGCTTCATGACCATCCGCGAGAAGCTGGTCGAGCTCGAGAAGACGGCGGGCCCGCGCAAGGCGGACCTCAAGCGCAGCGGGAAGCTGCACGACCGCGAGGACGACCGCCACCGGTCGCGCTACTTCGTGGGCGGACGCGAGCTCGACCGCCGCTCGCGCGTGCACCGCTCGAGGTCGCGCGACCGCAAGCGCTCCGACCGGGCGGAGCGCGAGAGGCCCGAGCGCGGAGGCGACGCGGCCGCCGCCAGCGGGGCCGACCGGGAACGGGACCGCGAGCGGGAGCGCTCGGACCGCCCCGCACGGCCCGACCGGTCGGACCGCGACCGCGAGCGCTCCGACCGCCGCGACAGAGACCGCCGGGGAGGCGGTGGAGGCGGCGGCGGTGGAGGCGGCGGCGGAGGAGCCGGCTCGCCACCCCACGACCGCCGGCGCTCCCGCTCGCGCTCCCGCGGACGCAACTACAACTCTCGGCGCAGATCGAACTCGCGCGATCGCTACCGTCGCTAGGCGAGAGAGGAGGAGGAGCGCAGGAGGACGGAGGAGGAGTGATAGTGAGAGGAAGAGGAAGAGGAAGGCGGCGAAGAGCAGGAGAACACGATCAAACCACAACAGCCACAACACGACGACACAACCAGACGAAGCAACAGACGCGGGTTCTGAAAGCAGAACCCGACTCGAAAGCGAATTTGACACCGGGCCGCTTCCGTTTCCGGTCCCGAAGCACTGACGTAGCACGTATGTAAAATGTCTGATGTACCGTAACAATTTACCATTTACCTCCCAACCAAATCAACCACCGCCCACTCGCCCCGTTCTGTTCGTTGCCGATTCAACAATGAAGAGCGCGCCATCCCTAGGTCAGGGTCCGCGAGCCCTTTTTATATCCACCCTCATCCTTAGTTTATTCTTATTCGATTTCGAGCCTCTCTTAAGAAATTCAGCCGCATTGCGATATTGAAATATTGTTGTTATTCTGTCAATCTCAGTTCATGTAAGTTGCAAGTACTCTAAGCATTATTATATTACTTTATACGATTATCAAACACACACACACACTATACTACGATCGAATGTGGACGACGAAGGTTGATCTGCCGCTGACTGCGAACCACGATAGACGATATGCCAGTAGCTTATACACTTTTATGATTCCTAGATCGGAGAGAAACAAATTTTGAGAAATAAAATTCCTTAAAACAAACAACTACTTGTCTTTTTACTCAGTTGGGTGTTTTATTGGGGGAAATTGTTCTATTCTTCCAGTCAACAGTTATTTTGCTCCAAGCTGTTCAATAACTTTTTTAAAATGATTTTCAAAACTTAAGGATTGTGAGAAATTTGCATAAATATTTTTTTTAAATTCACCCTTCTCTTGATTTTTATAAACTTTTTGTTAATAGCTTAAATTTTCCATATTCAATAAAAATTTAAAAAAAAAGTTTTGGTTTCTTTACTTTAGTTATCGAATTATCTAATTAATGGCATATCGATCGATTTTCAAATAATTATAGTCTTTGCAATCAGTGGCTCGAAATCCTTAGAAAAAGTTATTGATTGCTTGTAGCAAAAACGAGTGTTCTCGGTTTTATTTTAAATATCAGTTTACATTACATCATTTTTGTTTCTATTTTAATAAATTTTTGATCGTTATAATTTCGAAACATTTTGATTGATACATTGATATTTATTTTTTTTTCGAAAAAATTGCGATCCAAAAATAATTGTTATGAAGTGATTTCTATTCTAAAAATCATGATGTCAAATCACTCAATTATTGGTATTAAATTAATTAATACTATTAATGTGTGATCTTTAAATTCAAAATTATTTTCATGCTATGTTCAAAAAATTCTCCTTTTTTCCTTCTCCGTACTCATTCTCTCAAGGACCGATTTGGTCGAACTCCTTGAAATATTCTCTGTGTTGATGAATTTTTCAGATCACTCGAAGCTTACGAAGGCTGCAGAAGAAGTGGAATAAAAAACGGTTCTTATCTTTGCATTTGATGGTGTCTCTTGAATTTTATTTCATTTAGATTTGAGTTCATTTAGATTCTCTACAATTATCTGAAGTTTCTCGGCTCGCGCCCGATCCTCTGTTGTCGGTCACCGCAAGGTGCGATCGGCGCAGTTACAAATCATAAATATTAGATTAGGATACTGAACTAGGGGCTAGCAGTAGTAGGTATAGCTCGGTTATAAATAGGTTGATTCTCTAGGTTTATACATGATTCATACAATATTTATATACTTATCTCTACATTTACACACAATTACATCTACGGCTATGTCTAAACATCTCCATACTATCTTGGCTAAATGGTATTACTAAGAGTTACTAAGATACACTGTGGTTGTGGGCGTCGGGGCGGGCCTCGTGCTCGGGCCCACTATTTACAATCGGGGTTCAGGATCGGGGCGGGGTCTGAGTATATGAAATTGCATTGGCTTGAGTTAAGTACGCGGGAGGGCGGGGCCGCCCACAACCACACGGGCCCTCGCTCGGCCCTTCTAGTCTAACAATAAATACTATTTGTAAACGCTTGCCAAATTTACACACTGCTGCTCTTAACCTAGGGAATACTTTAGACGTGTGCGGGACGCCCGCGGGGGTCCCGCCTGCTGCTCCTGCTTCACTGGGATTGTCTGTCGTCCGCCTCGGGGCGCCTCTGCCTGCGCGCCCTCCTCAGCGCTCCTCCTCCGCCTCTGCCTCCTCCGAGGCCGTCCGTCCGTCGCTCCTGTTGCGCGATCGCCGTCGCTCGTGGTCCTGCTGCCGGTAGCAGCTGAGGCCGGCCGCCACGCGCTGGAAGAAGCCGGCCACCTGGCCCGGGAGGCGCCGCAGCCGCCTCGTGCCCTTCGCCGCGGCGGGGCGCGGCCGGGCGGGCGCCTTGCGTGGGCCGCCCTCGTAGGGCGTGGCCATGCTGGCCGAGTGCTGGACGTAGTTGACGACCACGTTGGCGCGCTGCAGCTCCTCGAGGTCGGCGAGCAGCTCGAGCTCGTCCCCGTCCCCGTCGCCGCCGGCGCCCTCCTCCAGCAGCCGGCTCTCGTTGGCGACGTCGGCGCGACCGCGACTCGGCCCCGCCGCCCGCGGGCACTATGTGCACGAGTAGAAGGGCTCGTCGAAGGGCTTCACGCGCAGCTTCTGCTTGTAGTGGTACTCCTTCAGGTAGGCCTTGAGGCGCGAGGGCAGCTCGAGCTCGTTGACGCCGTCGTAGCTGGTGTGCGAGACGATCGTGGCGCGGCAGAGCTGCTGCAGCGAGAAGGTGGTGCTGCGGTGCAGCGGGATCGTGAGCATCGGCTCG
Source organism: Coelopa frigida (assembly GCA_017309665.1). Taxonomy (NCBI): domain Eukaryota; kingdom Metazoa; phylum Arthropoda; class Insecta; order Diptera; family Coelopidae; genus Coelopa; species Coelopa frigida. Next base: position 644,786 of record CM029563.1, on the reverse strand, counting down.
AAGAACATCACGCACGCGGGGTCCTTGTAGTGCTCCAGCAGCCCGGTCACCGTCGAGGCGGTGAAGACGCAGGGGTCGTGGCAATCGAAGCTGCAGGGAGAGAGGGGCGGTTAAAACCATTTCAAGGGATGCGATTGTAACCAAGACTCACCTGAACTTGTGGTTGCTCTGCTCGATGCGCGCGTGCAGCGAGCGCCCGTACTTGCGGAAGGTCACCGAGAAGAGGTACTCCTCCTGGGCGGAGTCGCGCAGCAGGAAGGTGCCCTCGGGCTTGCCCTCGAGCAGCCGCTCGGCCTCGTAGCGGTCCATCTTGCCCCAGTAGAAGCTCGCCTTGGTGATCTTCTCGAGGTCCGGCACCAGGCAGTGGATGTAGTCGACCTGCGAGTGCACCACGGGCCCCGCCGGACACGCGCTGTGCGGCGTGGCCGAGGCGCTCGTCGAGCTGCTGCTCGTGGCCGTAGGCGTGCGCGTGGGCGCCGCCTCCACTGGAGCGGGAGTGGGCGCGGGCGCGGGCGTCGGCGAGAGGATTCGCGGGCCGCCGCTCGCCACCAGCTCCGTGGCCATCAGCCGGATGGCGTTGTCGTCGATGCGCCCGACGGTGACTAGCGAGGAGGGCGGGCACTGGACGACCACGAACTGCGGCGAGGAGATCGGGATGATGACGTCGCTCGAGCTGGGCGCCCAGATGGACATGTGGGGGCCGCTGGGGGCGGGCGTCGCCGTGGCGGTGGCGGTGGTGGGCGTGGCGCTGACCAGCGGCGTCGGCAGCGGCGCCCACTGGGGCTCGCTCGGGCGGGCGGCCCCCTTGCGCTCCTTGCGGCGGCCGCCCTTCGAGGAGGAGGCGTCCATGATGCGCTTGAACGCGTCGCGACACGTGCACTTGCAGCAGCGCCAGCGCGCGGGGAACGGCGACGACTTCGACTTGCGGCGGCAGCAGTGCTCGACGCTGTCGGCGCCGAGTGCGGACGGCGACTCCGTGCGCCGCAGCGCCGGTGTCTCCTCGGCCGCGTCGCTTGTCGCGCCGCCCGTCGCCAGGTCGGCGCCGCTGGAGCTGCTCGAGCTGCTGGCCACGCTCATGCGCTTCTCGTCCAGCTGCAGCTCGGCCATGGAGCCCATCAGGACGTGGAAGTTGTCGGTGGTGCCACCTGGCGCGACGACCACGTTCTGACCGAAGTTGTTGTTGTTGTTGTTGCTGTTCTCCTCGGAGGCGGTCGACGCCACCTCGCCGCAGGTCAGGCTGCGGTTGAAGGTCAGGTTCACGAACTGGGTGCCGTTGTTATTGTTATTGTTGTTGCTGTTGCTAATGCTGTTGGTCGCATTGTTGTTGTTGTTGTTGGCTGTCGCCACCACCGCGCCGTGGTCGGCGGTGGACGTCAGCACGTGGTCCTGGCCCTCGTGGCCCGGCTCCATCTTGGCCAGCTGGATCTTGATGATGATCTGGCGGGGGCAGGCGTTGGCGTTGGCGGCAGCAGACGTCGTCGGCGCTGTTGCCACTGAGGCTGAGGGCGGCTCGGCGGTGGGCGTGTCCTGGATCTGGACGTTGATCACGGGTCCCCCCAGCGGATGGGGCGGCGAGCGGTGGGCGGCGGAGGTGGTTCTGGTTTCGCTCTCGGCGGTGTCTGGTGTCTCGAGCTCGGCGGGCGGTGGGCCCCTGTGGTGGGCGTGGGCGTGGGCGTGGCGACTGTCGGGGGGCGTCTTGCTCAGACGGTGCCCCATCGGGAAGGAGGGGGTGGGGCGGAGGCTGATCCGGCTCGCGCGGTGACTGCGAACATTCACCACTCGGCTCCTGAGGTACGATGCGTTGCGCTGATTGCTCTGAGCGTGTGTGGGTTGAAGTGTTTGGGTTGAGTGTGTGCTTGTGTGTGTGGGTTGGTTCCTGTCTGTGTTTTTGGCTCCTGCGGCTGGTCCTCGGGCTGCAAGAGAAGAGCGACGGTTAGTGAAGGAGTTCGACAAGGTGTTCAAATGAGAAAGAAATCTTTGACAGAGGGGTTCAGCGGGGATCCATTGATGGAGCAGGGGGCGGGGGGAGCGCGGGCCCATGAATGGCGCCGCGTGCAGCGCAATTAACGTATCGTAACGACTCGGAAACGTAAACAACTTTCGATTTCCTCACTCGGGCCGACGTCGACTCGGCGCCGACGTTGAAGTTGACGCTGACGATGATGTCACACACACGCTCGCGCGCGACCTACGTAAGCGGTGTTCGATAGTGTTTGTATCTGTGTGCGTGTGTGAGGGGCTCGTGCGGAATCGGCTCCATTCACTGGTTTCCACTCGGCGCCCGACGGACTGACCTCGTTCACCCCGACCCGAAGCCGACTCCGTTCGACCCTCGGTCTTGTGATCGCGCATCCCGGACGCCTGATTTCGCTTAGGACGAAGGGGGTTGGGGGTGGCGATGGCGATGGCGGCCTTCGTCGTCGTTGTCGCTGGCGGTGTCTGGCTTCAGTTGTTGTTCCCATTGTTGTTGTTGCTGGGCGAGTTATCGCCGCCTCGATGTGAATGAAAATTTTCCATTTTCTCGTTGCATTGGCCGATAACGAATGCAATCACCACCACAGCAAGTACGACAACAACTGCAATCACAACAACAACAACAACAACTGTCAATCACCACTACAACAACAGCAATCACAACACGATAACAAAACAATCGAAAGTCGCCGCAACCGCGACCCCGGAGCGCGCCGCAAACAAGTTGTTTCAGCGTTTTCCTCTCACCCGCCCCCTAAAGAGAGAATGCAGTGGGCGGGTACCGGGAATCGCGGGAATGTGAATTTCCGAAACGCCGCTCGCTGGAGGGTCTCGAGAACTCCGCGGGTTCCCCGAACACCTCGATACCTGACTCGACGTCGTCGTCGTCGTCGTCGACCGAGTGCTTCTCGCGAATCCGCGACCGCAGATCCGCGTTCGGTTCCCCGAATCGCCGCGTTTCGGGAACTCCGAATTCCCCCGAACACAATCCGATCCCCACGAGGGCTCCAACGGTCTTTTGGAACCCGGGAATTTTTGGAGAATTGAAATTCGTTCGCGGAATCGTTCCTCAAAAAAAGATTAAACGAGTCCCAAGCGTTCATACGAGAATCGCTTCCTCGTATCCTTGGGACTGGGGCCCAAGGAGGCTCCTCTCAAGGACGAGACACTGACCTGACCACTATTTCACAACTTCTCGCAAGGCTCCCTTTCTGTGGAGCGTCTTCTGCGAATTTGTTTCCGCGCTCGACTCAACTTGATTCGACTTTCGCGAGGTTCTGAAGTTTATTTTGTTTTGCAGCGAACGCTGTTCACACAACCGTCCTCGGGGAAATCGCGTGCTCGACTGCTGCCTCGAGTGCGCTCGGCGTCGGACGTCGCCAGCAGCAGAAGCGCGACGACGACCGCGCTGCTTATCGAGCGCGGAGCAAAGTCTACGCGTCACGGCGCGCGGAATCCCAGCCCCGTCTGATCCGACGCCGCTCCGGCCGCCAGTCCGCGCATGACACATCCTTCGGCTCCGACGTCGGCCGCGCTGCGAGCGCGTGATTCACGCGAAGCACGACGCGCGAGAGAGCCGCGAGTGAGAGAGAGAGAGTCGATCGCGTGTTCGTTCGTTCGTTCGTTCGTTCGTTCGGCGGCTCCCCTTTCGACACCTCGGCTCTTCGCCGTGATGCAATCGTCTCCGGGTCCGCCGATGGTGGTCGGGGTTTGGGCCGCATGAAGTCATGGAGTATTTCGCGAGGGTTGCCGACGACGACTTCTGCGAAGCGAGGCCCGAGCCGGGGGCTCGAAGATGGCCCCATCTCGCTCTCTCCCCATCCGTCGCTTTCTCGGCGATCCAGCGATTTCACCACTCACGCGACTCTCGCCGACAGACGACGCTCTTCTGGAAGTTCCCGCCAGCCGGATCCGCCGGGCCTGGCGCAACCACCTGCGTCGCGAGCGGGGGCGGGACGCGGCCGAAACTATGCGAAGAAACCGTCGCGAACATTTGCCCTCCAACGCGGCCGAGGGCAGCGTGAGTCATGCCGAAAACCTCTCGATGGCCGAATCTGGCGATCGATCGAGTTCTGCGTTCTTCGGAGGTGACAAATGTTCTGGGGCCGCTGGGGCTTCGTCTCAGAAGTTGGTTAGTCATCGTCGAGTGAGAGTCTAGGAGATAGCGGTATTGTCTTCTCGAGCCCCCGCCTCGCCCCGCGGCACTTCTGCGAAAGCCTCGCGCGCTTGGCAACTGCGAGGCGACGCGACGACTTCAGTCGCGGTTCGCTGAAGAGCCGCCGATAAGGAGTTCCTCGGAAATCGCTCCACTCAGCCCGGCCCGGCCCGGCCTCGGCTCGCCTCCCACGGAATTCGGGGCCCGGTCGTCCTCAAGTGCTTTTGTAGGTCGCCGCCGAGCCGGGGTTCCCCGAACGGCCCCGGCTTCGCCCGAAGTCCCGCTCGTCAGCTCGGAAAAATCTCGTCGACTCCGCCGCAGGAATCTCTTCGCTCTCGCGCTCGCCCCCTTCGGCCCGCTCCTGCGTCGTCGGCCCGGAGGTTTTCCAGCAAATGTAATTTAATTTAATCTCCGGCAGCTTCCATTGAAAATCAATTCGTGGAAATTTCAGCTTTCCCAACGCGAACCCGAGCCAAGAGAGCTTCGCGGAAAGCGAACGAGACGCCGATGAGCGCACAAAAACGGGGAGAGCGGGCGGCCAGAGGGAGACGGAGGGAGAGCGTTTCTGCCAGCCGAGGGGAGGACGAGAGGGAAGGAGAGAGGGAGCGAAAGAAAAGCCGAGCGCGTTTTTCGTGAGAAAATTTTCTGCGAAGGAAGCAACAAAACGATCTTTTGTCGCTCCCACAGAGCGTCGATGGGGATCGTTGTGGTTGTTGTTGTTGTTTTTGTACTCATTATTATTGTTGTTATTATTGTTTTCGGTATACATATTGTGAATGAGGAGGATGTTGTTATTGTTTCGTGCTATTTACGAGGTTGTCTTATTGTTGTTGTTGTTATTGTTATTGTGAAAATATCATTAAATATTCCGGGAATATCGACGCAAACGAAAACAATTTCGAGAATTGTTTTGCGATGCGCCTCGTGCTCGGGCGGGCGGAAGGGGCGCGGCCGATGCCGTTGGAAAATTTCAAATATTTTCCGTTCCATCCCGGCTCGTTCCGCTCGAGCGAATACCGCGAACCGAAGATCTGCGGGTTTTCCCTCCGGCTGCTCGGAGTGGGCCAATTGCAAAAGTCTTGGTTAGAGTAGAGATCGTATACGAAAGATGGAAAAAAATAATAATCATCGTAGAATTGTAATTTATGAGTTTGGAAGCAATGATTTCAAAAATTCAAAAAAATTAAAATTTTGTTTTTCAAAAAAAAAAATTAAATTTTGTGTTTTCAAGAAAAATAAAATTTTGTGTTTTCAAAAAAAATTTAAAATGTTGTTTTTTCAAAAACATTTAACTTTTTTACTTATTTTAACATACAAAAAATTATACTTTTTTCAGGATTTGAACCACTGTGCCGAGGTATCCGCGACGATCGGGACGTCTTAAAACTACAGAAGGACCTCCAGGGAGAAAGAACCTCCTAGGATCCCCCAGTGTGGACATCTGTCTATCTCGCTCTCGTTCTCGAGTTCCCCTGCAGGAGTCGCGCTCGATGGTAAGTCATTTAATCATCCTGGGTCATGGGGGGCGACAGGGAGACAGACAGATTGACAGAGGAAGATAGATAGAGTGAGAAAGAGAGAGACAGACAGAGAGCGGCGCGAGAAATCGATACCGTGGCCACATGAGATCATGTTTTCGTGCCTCGCTTGACATTGAAACGAAAGTCGGCGCAGCAACAAAATCAGCACCAACAACAACGACCCCAACGACAACGACGATGGCATCGACAACATACATAACAATGACAACAACAAAAACACACGGGGAACACGCAACCATGTGACATGTCACACGCGTCGCTGCCTGGCGTCGCCAACAGATGGCGTGTCCGGGGCCCATCTGCGAAGACACTCGAGGCATAGCGGAGAGAGGGAGGTGGAGGAGGATGAGTGGGAGCGAGTGAGGTAGAGTGAGAGGAGAGGAGCAGACAGACAGACAGACAGCAAGTGCCCAATCAAGGATGAGTGCAGCGGCCCCCCTCCCCGATCCTCTACTCCCAGTGATCCACCCAGGGGACCCTGCAAGAGTCGTCTGCCTGAGCCGGCGACGACGACGACGTGTGTGGAACGGCCTCGGTTGATTTCCCGACAGCGGCCCCCGTTCGGCTGGAGGCACGAGTGCAGGGGGCTTCGTGACCGTCCGTCCGTCCATTCGTCTCTCCTCGTTCTATTAACGTCTCGTTCGTGATCCGGGATCCGAGTTGCGCGAGGGCTCCCGAGAGCGCGATCCACTCACGATGAAAACCGACACTCGTTTCAAGATCGGCCTCGGCCTATCGAGCCGTGGGAGAGAACGGCGTAGGGAAGGGGGGCGGATTCCGGGAACTGAGAGGACGACGTGAGCCGCGATCGACTCCAGGAATCGCTCCGCAACGTGCAGTGGACAGAGTGGAATCGGGGCCGATCTGCTGCGTAGACTGGTGATAAAACAACACGATCAACAAAAACACAATCAAACTGCACAACAATAACAACAGCGTGACAATAATCTCAATTGAGCCACCTACATACGTCAAGGTGGGGCAATTGGGGCGGACGCTAGAGAGAGAGAGCGATAGAGAGATGGGGAGGGAGCGAGACGGGGACGCAGCTTCCGAGCAACAACAACAATAATGACAATAACAATGTGGCTGAGAAGAATCCCTTGTTTATCTCTCGACTCCCGGAGATTGCGAAACGCACTTCGCGTCCTCGCTTAGATCTGGCTGATGGGGCGAGTTGGGGTTTCGTTGAGCGAGGTGGCGACCTTGGGACCGTGGCAGAGGACGTCGTCGACGAAAGACAAACGATCGGCGCGGGCGGTAGGAAAGCAAACGAAAGGAAAGAAAGAAAAGAATGGAATGCGACGACGACGACGACGTCTCCGATGGCGCTGTGACTAACGGCGATTACCGCGAGCAGTTGAATCCGAATCCCTGGAATTCGGGCGATAACGAACCAACCAACCCCCCCCCCCCTTTCGCGTGGCGCTTTTCGGGGAATCCATTGACAAAGGCCAATATCTCTGAAATCGACAGTCGCCATCGTCGCAATCACCGATGACGACGCTGACGACGTCGAATGATCCGAGCGAAGCGAATCCGGGGGTTCCCAAGCGGCGAGGTCGGGGGCCACCCGGACATGCCCGACCATTAGGCGAGGGACCGGGGGCGGAGACGGGGGGCGCCAGGGGTCCACGAGGGCAATTGCGATTTCCCGGAACCGGAGTCGGAATCAAATGAACCAATCGAGGAGGGCGGAGTTGATTCGCCCGACACAACCCCCCCCCCCCCTCTTTGCGACTGTCGCGAAGGGGGGTGGAGAGAGGGAGATGGAGAGACAGAGAGAGAGAGAGAGTGTGGACTGATTGCATCGGTGGTGTTTACTGCAATATTCGGCAGCACTTCCAGCGAAGTTTTGTTCTCTGTCGCTATTTGGAGTAAATTACTTTTGTATTTCTGCGAAAATGTAATTACCGCCGTATTGAGTGCAACAACAACAACAATAACAACCAGAGCAATTGCTATCGCAACAACAATGGAAGCAGCGGAAAATGAATGAATGAAATTCCTGTTAATTGCGTGTCTGCGCGGGCGGCGATGGACGAGGGACGAGGGGGTGGGGTGGAGACCGGAGGGGGTTCCATTTCAGCGACGGATTCGCGGCCCTCAATCGAACTGCGATGACTGATGGCGCAAAAACTGTACAAAGCGAGGGCCATCAAGGGCCAGAGAGAGAGAGAGTGGGGAGAGAGAGAGGAGAGTGAGGGAGATGGGGAGACCTCCCTTGTCGCCTTCCGTTTGGGGAGCTTTCCTGGAAGCTTAGGATCCCCATCGGCGCCCTCCGGACCGAGCGCTGGAGGTGGATTCGTGGAAGCTCGAGGATTTGTCTCCGTTCGAATCCGTCGACCAGCGGCCTTCCAGGAAAATTTTAATTGATTCGCAACCATCAGAAACCCAACCCGCACCCCGCCCTCCCCCCGCCCCCTTCCGGTGGATCTCGTTTCGCCTGCGGCGGATTTTCGGACACAATTACAACGGAAATGGCATTCGCAGAACGAGCCGAGGGAGCCCCAGAGGAGTTCCACGAAGCCCTCCGGAGTGAACGGGTGCAAAAGAGACAGACAGACAGACAGACGACGGAGGAGCGAATTCTATCGGTCGAGCTCTCCTTCCGCCGGGCCAACGTGCGAAAGTCCCGGCTCCTTCGCCTCGACTCCTCCGTCTACCTGGGTTCGAGTGCATTGAAGGCATTCCGGGAAGCTGTTCACCTCAAGTGCCCGAGAGTGCCGAGAGCGAATCGATTGAGGAAACTATCGGGAAAAGGAATCGACTCCTTTCAACGCACCCTCCCTTTCATCTTCGCCCTCCCCGGCCCAGGGACTTTGAAGAATTCTCTTCGCCTGAATTCGATTCCGTCCTCAATTCGATTGCGAGCAGGCTCCGAGCGGCGGACAATGGGAGGTGCTTCGTGGACAAAGGGCGGCTGCGCTCAATGGGGCCCTGGCCAACAGTCCTAAGAGCATTCTCGAGAATGTCCTTTCCTCCCTCCCCGCGCCACTCCTCGCCGGCCTATTGAGACGTCAGCCTGCGACGTGGCAGCAGCTGCTGCTGCGTCTTGAGTCTTGGCCCGGCCTCGCCATGGCCTAGAAGATGGGGTGCGAAAGGGAGAGGAGCAGCGACGACGACGACGACAACCTGTCAAGATGCTGGCTCTCGGCCATCGCTTTCTCCCCCATCCGTCGTCGTCGTCGTCGTTTTCGACATGACTTCGACATCGTCGTCGTCGTCGTCGTCTTCGCCGTTGCATAAATATTTAATCTCTTTTGTCTACGGGGTTCATTAAAACTCTCCACGAGGAAAACGCGACGGCGAGAGGTCCGTCACCCGTCCCCCTCTCTCCCCTCTCAACCACTTCGCTCTTCTCCACTCCCATCGCCTGCCCTCGGCGTTCCCAATTTCGGATTTGAATTTCATTTGTTTGCCATCGTATTAAAAATTTCGCGGAACTCAATTCACGATCGACCGACCGATGGATGGATGGATGGATGGTTGGCTCTCTTTCATCTCCGTCCCCGTCCCCGCCCCCTTCTGCCCACCGCCGTCGTTCGCTCTTCTCGGAGACGACACTTCATCTCGCCTCGCATTCGTCTTCGTCTGTTTCTGCGCCTGGTTCTTTCTGGGACTCGGATTGGGCCCCATTGTTATTGGTGGCTTTGTGCGATGTGGATGGATGGATGGATGGATGTTGTTATTGTTGTTGTTGTAGTGCCATTGTTCCGACTCGAGTTGGACATAAATCCGGAGCTCGTATCGCGGCATCTGCATCTGCGCCGCAGCCTGTCAAAACCGGGACGACAAAGGTCGCTCTTCTGTCCGTCCGTCCATCTGTCTGTCTGTACGATCGTTCGTTCCGTGGAAAGCCGCCTGCGTCCGCGCGGTGACAAAGGGATTTTTGTCTATTGTTTGTGCGTTTGCTTTCTTCCGACTCCCCCGGGCACAAAGAGCGACGTCCATAACAACAACAAGAACAACGACAACACCGAGGAACGACAACAACGGCCACGGCGAGCGAGAGAAGAGCCTACAACAATGGCCAGCAACATGTTTGTCTTGACACCTTTTATCAGCGACCCGACCGACCGATCGACCGACCGACCGTCCTCGGGCCCAGCCGATGTCCGGCCGCCCTCCTGCTCGCGAAGCAGGTACCGAGGGTGACCGAGGGACGAAGCGAGCGCACTCGGCCGCCTCTCGAGGACGTTTGTTCCGGGAACGCGTCGAGAGCAGCCGCGAACTCTCTGCGATTCCGGAGCGCACATTCCTCGCAGCCACTGGTGTTCGGGTGAGGGGAGGAGAGAAGGGGGCCGACGCCTCCCTCGGCCGGACAGAAACATGTGCAATCGAAGAAGGAAAGAAACGGCGAGGGGGCCGCGCTGCGGTGGTGTCTGAAAGAAACGCCAGAGGCGCGAGGGCCTCACGTAATTCATCTCAACGAGAGTGGCACCAACAACAACAACAACCACTACTATACACTCAAACGTACACAAATAACAAGAAGGAGAACGACGAACAACAACAACAACAACAACATCACACGGTTTATTGCATTTTATTGGGATCCAAATCCTGCCCTGCCTCATGTTGTCGTCGTTTTCTTGTGGATTTTCTTGTTTGCTGCTGTTGCTGTTGCTCCTGTTGTTGTTATACTTCTTCTTCATCTTCTCTTTGTTGTTGTTGCTACTGCCGATGGCGATGTTGTTGTTGTTATTGCCGCTGTTATTGTAGAGTCATTCACAAAATTCGTGGAACTCGTTTTCTTCCATTCGCTTGATTATTTTTCATTATAAATTTTCGTTTCTCTTTCGCTCGTCTGTTGCCGTCTCTGTCTCGCTGCACCGTCGTCGCTCCCAATTGCGACTTCGGGTACAGTTCGGGCAGCGATCGCGTCAGCGCCCTCTTGCGGGCGTCGTCGTCGTTCAGCCCTCATCATCTTCAGCCCTCCCCTCGGCCCGTCGGAGAGATTTCGATTTCGCTTTCGCTGAGGCGCAATTCGGAGACTTTCTCGCCGAGGACCCCGGTTCCAGGTGAGCGGCTTCCCGAGGGTCGTCTTCCCGGAAGCCCTTCCGGCCGAGAAACGAGCGTCTCGGAATCTGCTCCCCGACCAACGCTCTTCGGGTTATTTGGGGCATTCATTTGGGTTCTCGGAAGCCATCCAATCGGGGCGAAGTGCTCTCGAGGCCCGCCTCGGCCCAGGGTTCAAACGGAATCGAGAGCTTTTCCCCGGAATCCGTCGTTCGGCGCAATTCGTCGCCCTCTCCACCCCGGGCCCCCTTCTGGGAAGCGATGAGATGTCGGAGGCAGGTTCTTGACCCCACCAGGCGCGGCCCAGGAGCCTGAGCCTCGGCTCCACCTCCTCCTTCGCCCCAGGTGCTCCTCCGGCCGCCCAGATTCGGGGAGCGCGGTTCCGGGTTGCCGTTTAATGAATCTCCCCCTCTCGCTCTCTCCGTCTTCGCTCCACTCCACTTCTCGTGAATTTATTTACGCGCCGCCACTCGGCTCGAATTCCAACGAAAGCTGCCAGATCGCAAGATTACGCGCAACCTGGCTTCGGTGGAGCCAGCGACGCAGGCAGCGACAGAGACAGAGGCCCTGGCATGCTTCGCAGAGCCGCGCTCCACGCATCGACCGCAGTCGGCGCAGGCGCGCATTCCAGCTGCGCAACAGCAGAGAGCAGGGGAGAATCCAATTGACGGACGGACAGACAGCTGAACGGACGGACAGACAGACAGATGAACGAACGGACGGATGGACGATGGTGCAGCGCAGCCGCCAACCTGTTTCACAGGAACTCGGAATAAATCATAATCAAAAAATTCTCAGAATTATTTATTTTCACCTGAGTGCGAGCGGCCGCGTGCAGGCAGCGACCGCAGCAGCGGCTGCGACGGCGACGGAGGCAGCGGGGGGAGCGACGCGACCGCGATACACAGACAGAGAGGCAGCTCGGGGGACGGGCGGAGCAGTCGAGGGCCGGACGCACAGAAAGTCAAGCTCGTTCCCAAGAATGCGGGTCGCTCTCTTTCGCTCTTTATATCTGACTGTCTCCGTCGCACACACGCGATCTGTCCCTCTCCGTCCGGCCCACGTTCTCCTCAATGGCTCTCGGCCAGCTTCGCGAGCCCGATCGCACTCGTCGCTCGTCGTTCGCTCGGCCGCATTCGCCGAATGGAGCGCGGATCAGGCCCCCGACTCAAGATAAACATCTTCGTGGCTTCTCTGTCGACGTCGTTGCCATTCTTGCTGCGACTTGATGTGTATGAGTGTGTGCGTGTGTGTTTGAGAAGTCGTTTTCCCAGTAATTTTGCATCGTCACTGAGTGGTGTGTGTGTGTGTTTGTGTGTGAGAGTGGGATCTGACTTGGGCCGACTGACTTTGAGCCGCTTTCTGTTTTGGCCTCTTGGCTTTTCCGCAGCCGCGCCTGATCGCATTGAGGAAAAATAGTAGTGAAATAGCAGGGGAAAATAGTAGCAGAAAGCTGCGATTGCGAAAGGTAGAAACACAGAAAGAAAGCGCAGAGAAAAAACACCTCGATTCGCAGAAATCCAACCAAATGCAATTAAGTCGAACACACGAGGGGGAGCGGGACAGCGATAGAGAAATCAAGCGGAGAGCGAGGGAGGGAGGAGGGGGGGAATCGAACACAACACGAAATGATTGCTCAATTAACGGGCCGGAAACGCGACCGATTCGAGATCTGGATTAGGTTCGTTCGTTCGGCCGGTCGACGACGCAGGTCAATAAAACAAAATCGAAAGCCATAAAAGGCAGCGTCGCCAGCAGCGACCGTGGCAGAGGGCCAGCTGCGAGCGAGCGGGCGAGTGCGAAAGAGAGAGAAGAGTGCGAGTATCTCGGACAAGCGGAAAATAACGAGCGCACGAACACATGACGAACGTTTCGACTCTCGGCGGCCGGTGACGATGGATGAATGGGCCGTGAGATCACGGGTTAAAATAAACAAAAACAACACCATCGGGGAGGCGTGGCGAGGGAGGCGTGCGCTCGTCGCCACCACCACCCACCGCCCTCCGTTCGATCAATTGGAGTTTTATCGCAATCTGCGGTCGTCAGCGGACTTGGCCTAATCTCCGTCGACTTCTGGCCATGTTCGACGCAGGTGGCATCGCCTTGCGTTTCGCTCGATGGGCGAACTCTCGGTTTCCGCGAAAGGCGAAAGATAACGACGACTTCCTCCCGAGCGGATCCCGATGCCGCCCGTCGCTATCCGTATCGAGCAACAACCCACTGAATATCGCCCACAACAACAACAACCACAACAACGACAACAACGACAACAACATTGGGCGATAGTCGAAGGCATCCGGCATCCAGAGTGGGGCGAGTGCAAGAGCTCCGCGGGTTCTACGGCTGTTTATCCATCCCGGACCCAAGGTCGTCGCTCGAACTCGCGGCGACACGACGCGCGATGCTCGGAATTCGGCGCTATTTCGGGCCGACTTCTCGGAATCCCCTTCTATTTTCGGCCGCGGCGAAGACGCTCGTGTTATTTTCGCTCGCTTCGCCCAGCCTCCCCCGCCGCCAGCGAGCGACCCAGTGACGGATGTTGTTTACAAAGGCGCCGGACGAGCAGCGGGCGGGAAGAGGTCGGAGGCGATTTCGGGTAGGAGGCGACTTTTGGTGCAAATAGTTTGGAGGCGACTTTTGACCAGCACTTTGCACCCACATCAGATGCGACCCCTCTGCCTGCGGATCCTTCCGTCGATCGAGGAGCCTCCCCTCGGTCGAGTCGTGCGGGTCGCCGGATGTGGGTCGGGGTCGTCGGCTCTTCGGGAGTCGCCTGCAGTTCGCGCCGCGTTTCGCCGTTTGACATTTCGTCAGCACGTGAACGTGAGCGCGAGGCGACGGCTGCGGGCAACGAACCCGGGAGGGCGGGGGCCCTCGTGCAAGCAGCAGCAGAACAACACATGTGCGCCGCACACACGGCCCCCGTCGGCCCCGCCGACCCGCGTGCACTGCATTCGCTTCGCACTCGCACGGGCGGCAGCACGGAACATGGACTGAAAGATACTCACTTTGGCTCCGCGCGTCGACTGCGACAGCGACTTGAAACCAGTCTGTCCGTCCCTCTGGCTGGCTGTCCGTCCCTCTGCTGCTTGCTGTCCGCGGTTTCGGGTCGCTTTTCGCTGAGTTTCGTGCAATTTTAATCCGAGTTGCGGCGACTTCTGCTTCTTCTTCCTCTTGTCTTCGGCTGTGCGAATGTGGTCGTGGGTTTCGCGGCTGTGTGCGGCGAGTGCGTGTTTGTGTTTGTCGCGCGCTGCAACGATTGCTGCTGCTGCTGCTGTTGTTGTGCTGGTGAAAACACGGTTCGAGCGATTCGCGCGAACCTCGGCTCCGACTCGCGGCGTATCTGCGAGATACGTCCACGACTTTCCACCTTCACCACGACTTGGTCCGCGACTCCGACTTTGTCTTCGTCCTCTGCAGCTCGCTCTTCACTTCACTTCGATTCACTTCACCATATCAATTTGACACAAACGAAATTTAATTATTATTTTCCACGAATCCGCGCGCACTTCACTCGGCCCCTCTGCCGCTCGCTCGCTATCTCTTATTCTTCTTCTACGCGACTACTCGAGCCCCTCTCGCTCTCGCACTCTCGCACGGCCGTCCGTCCGTCGGTTCGCCTGCGCCTCCTTCAGTTTTAGGCGATTTCCGAGAACTCGTTCGAATTCCACGAAGTCGAAATTAGAGAAGATTCGAACGAAAAATAAAACACAAATAATAATAATACGGTCGCGTTGTTGTTGCCGTGGCTGCTTCTCGCTCTCTCTCTCTCACTCACTCACACTCGCTCGATTCACAGAACGATGAATGTGTTCTTCTTTCCGTCCCTCTCCGGGTACTTGTGCTTGTTTGTCTCTCTGTCTGTCTGTCTGACTGTGTGTGTGTGTGACTGGCTGGCGCGCTGTCTGCCGCGTCTCGCGTCCGCACGCTCCGAAATCTGGCTGAAGACTGAACCCGGAGCCCGCCGCGCCACGGCTCGAACCCCGTCCAGCGGCCGCCGCGCCTCCGTCGCCCGCGTACCTGCCCCGATACTCGCCTCACACAGATACTCGCCGTCGTCGGTGTTGGTGCGGCTGCTGCGCTTGTCGTGGCGAGCATGGGAGCGGAGCGAGAGCGCTGCGCACGAGAGCAGCGCTCTGCCGGCATCGACGACCTACCAAGGCCTCTATCTTGACTTCGGATTCGATGCTGGGACAACTCAATTCGTAGTGAGTTCTAGAAAATCATAGTAAAATACATTTAGAAAAATCGTGACATCTCATGACAACATCTCATTAATTTACAAAAATCTTAGAAAAGTCAACTTTATGTTTAGAAAAGTCAAATTCTCGTTGATTTAGAAAACTCGTGATAAACACAACTTTTCAAAAATTTTGAAAAAAATTCGATTTTCGTTAATTTAGAAAAATCGTATTAAAATCAAATTTTCATTAATTTACAAAAAATTAAAAATCGTGGTAAAATACAACATTTCATTCATTTAGAAAAGCCATTGTAAGAATATTTTTTTTTTGTTAATTTAGAAAAATCGTATTAAAATCTAAATTCCAACGTAAGCGGCGTGTTCTTGAAAGTGGTATCCAAAAACGCTGAAGTCCTTTCGCGACGGCAACCCTGGTGTGTCGTCCTTAGCACAACCACTGTGCGAAATTAGCGTGAAATCCTCAAGGGCCGACGACTGGGCGCCCCTCGAGAGGCGGCGGACCGGACCTTCCTTGAAGCCGAGTCCTCTCGACTCGCACTCGATCCCTTTCTTTGTAGGCGCGCTCTGTTCGGCGCCGTCGGTTCCTTTGGAGCGCAGGGACCTGAAACAGTGTTGCTGGTTGGGAATTTCCTCCTTTTTTGGCTCTAAGAGAAGTCTGTGGAGTTCAAATTATCAGCGGGAACAAAATACAAAAATATTTTGGTTGGAAAATAAAGGAAAATTTAAAAAATTTAGATTTTAGTCCCGAATATTATAATTTCAATGAAAAAAAACGAGAGAATGAAAATTAAAAAAATTACCAAAAGTACCAAATTAAAAATTAATTTCCAAAATAGAAATAAAAAATATCATTGTTGAAAAATCCTGAAACTTTAAAAAATTTAATTTTTGCCATACCAAATATTTCAACAATTTTAATGAAATGGTTTGTAAAACGAAAAATTCTTTACTGACACCAAAAATATAAATTTAATTTTTCATCGTAAAACCATTGAATTTTTAATTAAACAACATGAATCTTCGAATTTATATTAAATCCTCATTTTTCGCTATCGAATTTCCCTGAGAATTTGGTGGGGGGGACTTTCCTGGGCCCCTGGCAACACTGGCCCCGCCCATTGAGCCGTGGACGACCGTTGGCGAACCCACCCCGGTCCCCGGCAGCCGGCGCGCGCCGCTCGCAGACGCGTCCCGCGGTCCTTGCGCGGAGGCCAGCGCGAACATCTGGCGATGGTTCGGGGCGATCGACGTCCTCGACATTCGGCGCCGTGCGATGGTCGTCGTCCCCTTGCCAGAGTCTTCGTCGTCGTTGCCGATGCATCGTAGCGCTTCCTCCGGCTGTTGCTCGGCCAACTGTCTTCGCGCTGCGCTGCCTGCAGTGGAAAATGCTGCCTCCTCCTTCTCCGACGGCCCGCTCCAGACGTCCCTCGAGCCCAGAACCACGCGATGGTTTCGCAAAGACATCGTTGTTGTTGTTGCTGTTGTCTTTGTTATTGGACTCGCTGTTGTTGTTCCATGTTGTTGTTGCCTCATTGTTTTTATTGTTGTTGTTGTTGTTGCTGCAACTGACCTGAATTTGACGTTAGGGTTTCCACGAACGCCGCCGCCTCAACTGGTTCGCACGACGCTCTCTCTTCCTCTGTCTCTTCGCTCTCTCTATCGGTGTGTGCGTGAGCAACTGAGAGAAGTAGTTGAAAGGAGAAAGAGAGGGAAATATCAAGAAAGAGATATCGAGAGAGGGTGATCGAGAGAGAGCGAGAGCGAGTGCAGTTTCGGGGTTGCCGTGCGATTTTCCGGAGCAGCAGTCGTCGGTCCGAATGGATGGATCGTCGTCCGTGGGTTAAGGGTCCCCCCAATTGTCGTCGTCGTCCACGGGTTAAGGGTTCCTCAGGGTGGCCGCCCATGAGTCTCTTGAGTCATCGTCGTCATCGTCGCCGGCGCATCCTCGACTTTGGCGCCGAGTTTCGACCCCAACCGTCCCATCCTTTCGTCCTGTCGACGTGCTCCACCACGCGCAGCTCTCTCTCTCTCTCTCTCGTTCTCTCTCTGTCGCTCTCTGGGTGCGTGACAGCGCGTGTGTTTGTCTCGATGGCTGTGTGTGTGCGCGTGGGGGTGGCGACGCCCACCCTGCGTCTCGCACGCAAACGTTTTGTGAATGAATTTCGGCGAATCGGCCCCGTCTCCCCCCCGGCCCCCGCTTCGAGGCCCCTGCCATCGATGAGAAGTTCTGGTGAATGCTGTTAGATTGTTCTCGTTAGTGTTGTTGTTGTTGTTGTTGTCCTCGTTGTTTTTATCATTGTTGTTGTTGTTGTGCTCGCTCGACAAGAGACAAACGCAATCAATTTTTCGCAGAATCCCATGGCAGAAACCCCTCGACTCCGTCCCCCGATCACTCGGCCCATGAAACGGCTATTTGGCCAAAGGCGGGCGACACCACCGACAAGGAGAAACGTCCCCTCCCCCCTCCTTCTCGTCCTCGCCCTCCTCCGCTGTCGCCCCAACCCGCTGCACGTGAGGTTAATTTGGAAGAACTTCGTGGAATCTTATGTAAATCGATGTTGTTGTAGTTGGTATTGTTGTTGTAGTTGTAATTGTTGTTGCATGGATCCGTCCATCCCGATAACGAGGGTCCAGCCGAACTCATCTTGGCTCCGACGACGACTGGAGGGTGGACGGAACGAACGAACGAAGGACGGACGGACAGCTGTCCTTTGATCACAGGCGGATGAAGAGGAGATTCCACTTTGCATGGCCACCCCCTGCTCCGCCCTCTTCCTCTTCCTCTTAGTGCGAGTCCCGAAAACCCAGCTCCGATCCTTCCGGGAAGCGAGGAATTCCATTTGGGCGTTCCGGGAAAATCCCTTCGCAGCCGCCTCCGCCCTCGACTTGCGAAAGCCGCCACCGCGACCCACGACCCACGACGAAACCGGTGACTCCGGGCGCATGTCATCGAGAGGGTTGAAGGGGGGGGGGGGGGGGATGGCATCGTCATCCACGCCGAGGAAGACGAGGCTGTTGACTGGCGTCCCTTGGGAGGCGCCGGCGTCGTCGTCGACTTTCGTTGCTCGACCTTCGCCTGCTCGCGCTGCTGGGCGCCTGGTGTCGGCCTGGGCTGACAAAGGGGAGGATTCGCCGGCGCATGTGAGAGGGCGTGCATGCGTTCAGTGTGTGTGTGTGTGTGTGGGTGTGTGTGTGCGTGCGTGTGAGTGTGTGGGTGGGGCGAGTCGCCATCGCCATCGCTGGGTGGAGCCGCTCTTGTGAGCTTTCGAGATTATGTAAACATTATCAGGATTTGTAAACATTGCGGGAGGACATTTAAAGCTCGTGTTCCTCCACACAAATCCACCTAAACGCGTGTACGTGAGCGTGTGATGGTGTGTGCGTGTGGGAGAGAAAGAGAGAGCGTGAGAGAGTGAGTCAGAGTGACTTCGGACCAGAGGCCTGTGGGGTGCGATGAGATGGGATGACTTTGAAACACGGAACGAAAGTGTCGCCTCGCTTCGGCCACCCCTCGGACGCCCCCCCGACCCCACCGGCGAGGTGAAGGTCGCGCTGCCCCCGACCTGCTCCGGGTGGACTCCGCATCCGAGTTATGCGGAAGAAGTCCTTCCGCGTAGCGAGTCTTCTCCTCGGCACCCGGCACGAGGACCCGGCGACGAGGGCTGGGGCGACCGCCGGCTTCCGGGAACCAGCCCCCAGCAGCCCCTCGCCCGGTGCGATTCCGCGTACGAGTCGTTTCCCCCCTCGCCGTCGGGTCGGGGCAAATGAATTTCTCCGGAAATCCATTAAATTGGAGATTTCGCTTCGAGGAAGGACGTCCGACGCTCGACGTCCGACGTGACGCCTGCAGTGACGTGTGCGCGGTGGCAGGTTTCGCTGGAACTCTGCAGCGACGACAGGTCCACAACAACAACCCCAACAACAACAACAAATTGTTCCAGCAGCAACAACAACAACAACCCCAACAGAAAACAAGTGCAATCATGTTGGCCAATGATATCAGTGGCGTTTAATTAAGCCTCGACATGGCCGAAAGAGTTCCCGGAACGCACCGTGGGACGTGTGCGCGCGTTTCTCCCGCCCCCACCCGCCGATTCGCCCACTGTGCGAACTGATAACAACGCGAATTAATTCCATCGGATTGCGCAGGTGGCCGTTGTTGTTGTTGTTATTGTTGTCGCTTTTGTTTGAACTCGATGAAGCCGTCGGTGCCGAACTTCCAGAGAAGCGCTCTTTGAAGTGTTGCCAGCGGATTTGCGGAAAATCGATTGGCAACTCTGGTTGAACGACGGGCGGTCGGGGGTTGCGGAGTCCGGCCCCATTCAGACGACAAACAGGGGAGCAGCCGCTCCGTCTGGGGCGCGGCGTCCGGCGGATCCACCTGTCGCGCCCCACCTTCGCCGGGTCGAGGGCGCACCGGGGACCAAGTGGAGCAGGTCGAGGGACTGGTCGAATTGGGCTCGGCAGCTCCGGGTGGCGTCGGATGCAAATGAGGAGCCGTTTATCTCCATTTCGACCGCGGGGCGCGGGGGTGAAGAGCGTCAACGAAATCGAAATTTCAATTAGAAGTTTTAACGAGGCGCCGAAAATCACACGGTGAGGGGCGGGGGGCGCGTGGGCGTCGGTCGCTGGCATCGCGGAAACCGGATTTGAATTCAATAGAGAGGGAGCGAGAGAGAGAGAGAGCAAGAGAGAGGGAGAGGGGAAGCTGGTGATTTGCATTGGATCGTGTGAACAGAAAAATCAACGAAAATCTCAAAAGTCGATTTCGATTTCGGGACGACAGAAAAAACTCATCGAAATAACTATAAAAAATAAATAAATATAAAGCAAAAAAAATACTGATATGAGAAAGTGAAAAAAAAATACATACATAAATAAATAAATAATTAAAAGGCGAATGTGAGAGGAGGAGAAGATGATAAGAGACAACAACAACAATAACAACAAGGGATCAGGGCAATCGAAACGCGGACAGACAACGGAACTGAGTGAGCGAGATAGAGAGAGATAGTGGAGAGAGAGAGAGAGAGAGAGATAAAGAGAGACGGAAACAATGAGTCGCCACTTGATTTTCCCATGGCATTGAAATTCGATGAAAACAACTGCTACAACAACAACAACAACTGCATCAACAATGACAGCGATAACAACAACAACAATGATGATGATGACAATAACAACAACAACAACGGTTACAACAACATTAACAACAGCATAATCAACAACAACAACAACAGAAACAACTGACGACAAGCGGCAATAACATGCAATGACAACAACAACAACAATAATAACACCAATAGCAATAACAACAAGAAACAAGAGCATTAAATGCAATTGAAGCCACGATGGCAACCCTGAAAATCAGGTGAAACCCGAGCGCGGTTGCGACAGAAACGTCGACAGCCCCCCAACCCCTGCCCCCCCTCGGTTCGAGTCCCCATCGCCCCCTCCTGCCGCACGATCTCGGTCGACGGCAGCGCATGCAACACAACGGGAACTGACACACAGACCAATCGGACGGACGGACGGAAAGACAGATAGATAGATGGAGAGACGGACAGACAAATTGACAGCCAGTTCAATAGAGCGACAGACGGATGATGGACAGACAGAGATTTGTGAGCGAGCTATTGGAAATCACACTCAGACGTCTGTGTTTGTGTTTGGATGGCGTTCGTGGAGATCGCTTTTATTGCGGACTTAATTGGTTTGGCCAGAACGAAAACAACTACAACAATAGCACACGAGAACAAGGCTCAAAGTCAGTCCGAAGTTTGGCTGCAATTAAACACACGCTCACATGGCCACGCCCTCCGCCTCCGGCCCACCTCGAGGAAGTCCACAAGCGATTGTTGGCGACCGAGGGATGGACAGGATGTGTCGAGAAGTGGGGAAGAGGGAAAGCGAAGACAGAGAGCCAGAGGTGAAGACGAGGTGGGCCAGAAGGAGACGAGTGGAAGCCCTCGATGCAAGGGTTGCGAACGGTCGGGTTTCATGCGAAGCCAACGAAAGCCCTGGTGACGAGAGTCGAAGGCGCTCCCCGAAGTGTCGCAGGACACCCGACACCGCGTCGGCCACTGGCCACCAGGACACGAATTTCGCACCGATCAGACGAGGTCCTTGCGTCGCGAGGTCCCTCCGCTTGAAAACCAAACCAAGCGGATGCCGTCGGACCAACGACTGCTTGGACAACCGCTCATCACGCGATCCTCCAACCATCCGTCCTGTCTGTCCTTTCGTCCCTCCGTCCCTCGGTCTGTCTCCCCATCCATCGGTCCCTCGATCTGTCCGTCCGTCCTTCAGAACTTCACGCATGCGCAGCTTCTTGAAATTCCTGCGAAATGGTTTCGATTCCCGGCCGGACGCCAAATAATTTGTTCGCCGAATTTCACCGAACTCCGTCGTCTGCGCCGAATTCCGTCCGTCCGTCGTTTGCCGCGAATTTCGTCGCTTGCGCCTTTCGGCGGCGAGGACAGCTGTCGATCTGTCTGTCTGTCCCTCTGTCTGTCTGTCTGGCTACCTGCCGCCTCCGTCGGAATGCGAAGCACACGAGGGCTCCGACGATCGGTCTGAGGCAACCCTTGCGATGAGTCATCGGACCTCGACACAGACCGACCCAGTCGTGCCTCGTTCCAAGAGAATCCTCGACCCATCCCTGGCTCAAACAGCGAAACCCTCGACCAGCCCCAGTCCCTGCCTCGATCCTCCTCCTCCTTTCGCAGCCTCTTTAGCACCAGCGCGGCCGCCTCCCGGCGAACATGTCTCGACACGAACGCCTCCCGGCCGCCGATCGCGGGTCGAAACGTGATCTCGTTAGCTTCGATGATTCTCACTTTGCCTCTTCCTCCTTCGGCCGTCGGTCGAGTCGAACCCGAGCCGAGCCGAGTCGAGTTGAGTCGAGGCGAGATCGTCGCAGACTCGTCTTTCAACGGCGGCAACGGCAGCAGCAGCACCATCAGCAGCCTCCTTTGTTCTCACCCATTCTTGTTCGGGCCTTCCCGTCCCTCTCCCCCCTATCTCCTCAGCTTCATTTCTTCCTCTCTCCACTCCCGGTTTCTTCACACGTTCCTCTGCCTGCCTCGCTGCCCCGATGGGATCTGGTTGCCGATTCTTTCGCGAACCATGGACCATGGGATCGTTCGGAGGTCTCCGTGTCAGGGGCCGCCGTCCGTCGCCGGTTCTGGCCGATTATCTCATCGACGGCGGTCGCTTGATTGATTCGCGCAGAAGTGACGATGATCTCAGCGTCGACGAGGGCCCGCCGTCCCCTCCCTCGCCGTCCCTTGGCGAGCGTCTTCGTCTTCGTTGCAGTCGTCGTCGCAATCGCCAGGGTTGACGGAGTCATCGGAGTCGCTCATCGTCGTGGCAGTCGCCTGGGAGCCAGTGAAGCGTCGCGGGCAAGTGTCGCCTTCCTGGGCCGGTTCCTCGGCGATTCCCCTCCTTCCTTCGTCTCGATCTCTCTCTGACCTCCACCCGATCGCTTCTCCCTCGTTCCTCGGCGATCGTGTAGCAGTTCATCGTGTGGCCGTCCCGTCGTCTGCTGCTCTGTCTCCGTCTCTATTTCTCCGTCGCTGTCCCTCCATCTTCGGCTGCGACTTCGTTCCCACAGTCGCCTCCAGCCAATTAGTTCTGCCAGTCGGCGGATGTTTAATTTACGCGTCAGAAGTCAATCAACTTGTCCGGCGATCGACGGCCGACCGACCGACACCGATCGTTGGCCGGCGGAGGGAGCGGGAGGGGTGACGGGAGGGAGGGAGAGAGGGTCATTCATGGAATGACTGGGGCCACCTTGCGACGAGGCCGGGGCTGTGGAGGTGTCCTGAGGAACGAGGCCTGGGGTCGGGAGTCTGGAATTCGTCGACGCCCCAACGCGGCGAGTCCCGAGAAAACCGCAAAATCCACTTGTGAATCGGGAGGGGGAAGAGGGACGGAGCGAGAACGGGAGAAGTAGAACAAGAGCAGGGCGATAAATCCGAGAATTCGGCACCCGAGTCGCGACCTCGGCTCGAGTTTCAGATGCAAATGTTGTGTGAAGACGAACACGAAACGACGGCGTCCCTCGGGCCGACGACGCGACGGCCGCTTCGTCTGCGGACACGAAGGGGCCGCAGGATGCGCGATAGCATCGGCTTCGTCAGGATCTGGGACGTGTGGATCTGGACAGGCGGCGACTCGACGTCGACGGACGAGTCCGCGGAATTCGCGGAAATGTGGAGCGCGTTCGCCTTCGACGAAGTCTGCGGACCGCGCTCTCGGCTTCGGGCCCGGGTCTGGGTCGCAGCGAAAGAGTCGTCTTCCGAGAATTCCCGCTCCCCGCGCTCGCTGGAAGGACTGCGATGAGTCACGGGTCCTCGGAATCGATTGCTTGGAGCCGATTGAGCGCCGACCGCGGTTCGTCAGCGCTCTTTCGCCACTCACGCGTGGCCCCCGCGACCCCATCGGGCGAGCAGCGATTGCAGCGTTGGCCACCTCAACAACAAGAACAGCAACAATAGCAGCAGCAGCCACCACGACGACGACGGCCGACGATGGGGCAATCGCCGGCCCCACTCGACCGACCGACGACCGATCGATCGATGCGCGGAGCGAAGACCGAGCGAAATAAATTGAAATTCCCCGAAACCCATCAGCGCCTGCTGCTGCCGTTGTCGCTGCTTCTGCTGCTGCTGCTGCGTCGCCGGAGGCAGTGCGAAGTGAGGAGCGACGGCGGCAGAGCGCACAATAAACTTTTTCGCTGGAAATCTCAATAAAATTATTTTCCCTCCGTTTCGGAGCTCTTCGCTCCACCGAGAGTCGGCGGATGCGGCGGCTCCTCGCGCCACAGCGTCTTCTGCAACCGACGACACGGGGCGCGAGAAGTGTTCGCCCAGGCAGGCGACGGGAGAGCGACCTCGGTTCCGGCTGCTTTCCCGGCCCGATCCGACCCGGGGTCGGCGAGAGGCGACGAGTTCGGTCGGTCTAGGGGCGAGGGAGAGGGCGCGGGACGGACGGCGGCGAGCTTTCGGCTGCGACTGTGGTGCGCAAGAAAATTGCCGTAATAACAATTATTGGGCCTCGAACGAACGAACGATGCGGCTGCTCATTCGCCGATGCCCCGGGGCGCACGAGGGGCAGCCCCAACAACAACAACAACAACGACAACACCAGCACCAAGAAATGGCTCAAACCACAGGCATCGCCGCACAGACGGAGTTCGAAATCGAAGTCTCGGAGTCGTCGGGAGGTGGTGAAAGGGGGAGGGGACTGTGGTTGATGTTGTTGTTTTTGTTGTTGTGGAGCCCGTGGTGCGCTTGTTTGTTGTTATTGTTGTTGTTGTTGTTGTGTTGCTGCTGGATTTGGCCCGAAGGAAGCTCGCGCAAATTGCATTTCATTCGAATTGTATTTGTTCAATTATGTTTAATATTCATGTCGGCCGCTGATGAGGGTCCAATTACGGCAGCCCGTAACCCGGGCTTCGATTCGAATTGGTATTGGTTTTGCTCCCCCCCCCCCCCTCTCTCTCTTTGGACTGTCGAACTGTTTTCGCCGAAACACATAATGAGGAGACAACCCCACTCTTTCTCCCCTCTCCCTCTCACTCGCCCGATTAAATGGATTCTGCAGAAATTCGATTTCCATTAGATTCGCTTCGCTTCCCGAAGACAAAGAAATCGCGGCTCCGACGCGTTCGGCCTGAGTGGCTGCGGTCGGGGCGGAGGGGCGTGGCGTGGGCGGTTGTCAAAGCCTCCCAGCGGCCGCCACCGTCTGCGTCTGTTGACCGACGACCGCCGCACGTCGACGGCAGGAAGCAATCAACACACGCACGCACACACACACACACTCGCCCGAGTGCTGGTCGTGAATTTCAATCGGCCGGAGTCCCGCTGTGTGCGTGCAGTGCGTGGGTGTGTGTGCGGTGCCAATTTACGAGCCGCCTGACGCGATTTGCGACGACGAGTTTCCATCAATGACGAGCGTCCGTCCATCGGGTGAGTCGAGGGGACCGCGAAGGGCAGCCGAAGCGAGGTCGGGGAGTGGCGCCGGCGTCGCCCCGCCCCCCGTCGGAAGCGGACCCGGAAGTGACCGCGACTGGCGAAACGCCGCCCCACCTTTGACCGACTGCGAGTCGCCCTCCACGCATGCAAATGAGGCCGCTGCAGGAGTCGCCGCATTCGTCGGACGGCCAGCTGCGGCTTCATTAGACGAGGCGATGTCCGCGGTGTCTCCCGGCTGACAGTGGGCGCGGGCCACGGCGGCCAGACGTGCGGCGAGTCCTCAATGAATGCATCGTCACGACGCATTCGCCCGATCGGCCGATTCAGGCGACGACGAGGAAGACGACGGTGGCCCAGAATCGACGGTCGGTGGTGGATCCTAGGAAGACTGATGGAGGGAGGGAGGGAGGGTACGTAGGCTCGAGGAAGACGAAGGGATGGAGGGCGTTCTCGTAACTCGAGACCGCTCCTCGGGCGCCTCGTCCATCCTTTGTGCTCGGCTCGCTTCGGCAGCTGCTCGCAACCCATCGAGAGGCAGCTGGCGGCGGTGCATCTGGACCGCAGAAGAAGGTCAAAAGGGCAGGCGCGAGGACGGCAGACGGACGGACGGACGGACGGACGAACGCCTCGATTGATTGATTGACAACGACATGACTCGCCCATCCCTCTGTCCGCTGGCGTTCGTGGAAGCGATCGCAGTTTGTGGAAGCCGCAGAACTCGATCTCGGGACGCGCTCGAGGTTCGCGGAAACCTCGACGAGCTCTTGTCGAGGTCGCACGAGCATCCGATACTGATGAGGGCCGAGGAGCCCCCTCCTCGTCATCCTCCTCCACTCGCGTGCTCCTGACGTCACCTAACGGCAAATAAGTCGCCCGCTCACAGGCGGAAGGAAGTGTTGGCGGATTCGCAGCACGCAGCAGGCACCGACGGACGGACGGAACGAACGGACAGATGGATGGATGGATGGATGGACGAGAGGGCGGACGGACAGCCGCACGTAGCTGCAGCCGGGCTTCGGCCGCTTCCTCCGGCCGGGACGAGCGCAATCTCCGATCTTTTGTTTGCACCTCGTCGACGATTCAAAGGAAATTCCTAATCAGATAAACAGACCGCCTCCGCCGGCCGTCGTCAACGTCGCCAACGTCGACGTGCTCGTCATGTTGCAGTCGTTGTTGTTGTTGTTGTTGCTTTTGCTGCCTGCCCTCGCTGCAATCGCCAAGTCCAATCGGTGTCGTCGTCGTCGTCGTCGCTCTCGTTGGCGTGTCGTGGGCGCCGTCGACCGGAAGTGGAAGTGAGCGAATCGGCCCAGGTCGGGTCAGATCAGGCGAAGGTCGGGGTTCGCTCGCTCGGCGAATTCGGGTGGATCGCTGCCAAACATTCGGGCGGACCGAGCATTGAATGCATTCCGCCGCTCCGCACTCGGCGACGTCGCGTGTGACGCCGCCGCCTGCCTGAGCCGCATGCAAATCTGGGCCACGTTCGCACATGCGGGCGGGGGGTTGGTGGGAGTTGAAGGAGCGGACGTGCGCCCCACGAATTCCGATGAAATCGAAAACGCGCATCGACGACGAAAGTGACTCAGAGGAGCGAGGAACAGCGCGGGGAGGGGCGGGTGGAGGCGGCGGCCTCGGTGCAGCTGCCTGCGAAATATTCGAGAGTCTGTCGGAGGGAGGTGGGGGGCGAGGGGGTGCGTGGCTGGGCGGCAGATGGAGATACGCCACGTCGGCCGATGCGCAGAGCTTCCCGAGAACTCGCCTCGAGGCCGGCATTCGATTCCATTCGATTCGATTGGATTCCCGCGACGCAGAAGGCTTCCTCGGGTTGGGGACAGCGGGCGGGTGGAGCTCGTTCTCGGAATGCGAACGGCGTGGACGACTCCTGAAGAGCCTTCGAGGAACTCATCGATTGCGCCGAGTTCTCCTTCAGTCCATTCGTCTGTCTGTCTGTCTGTCTGTCCGTCCGACTTCGTTCTGCCAGCTCGAGTGCTGCGGAGCTCATCCGCCCATCGACGACGGACGCTTCCCGGAATCCAGCGCCTGCCAAGGACGTTCCCGAGAAACCTCCCGAACCAGCGCCCGACCCCACGAGTTCTGCCGAAATTTCGCTCCCGACCCAGAACCGGATCCGGGTCCTCGCTCTGGACGGAAAGTTCGGGAAACTGCACAGCTGGGTGGAGTGAGTAGTTGTTGTTGTTGTGGTTCTTGTTCTTGTTGTTGTTGTCGTTGTCGTTCGGGTGCGGAGACGCTTTAATTACTTGATGAATTTTGCGAAATCCAGGCTCCTCGCCCGACACGCTCCGGCACAGCTCGTAAAGTTGGGAGTTTTATTCGAAATCGAATTTAAAATCGTCCCAGTTCCGGGAATCCTGGCGAGCGAACGTCGGACGAGGCTCGGAGGCACCGGACCGAGTCCGAGTCGGACCGGGCGGAGGCGTAAATCGCATGTCATCCGAGCTCGTTACGCCGACTGCAGCAACAACAAATGCGACTGCGACGACAATATCGGTCGTTAAACAAGAGCTTAACGAGAATCGAGAACGAACTTAATTAAATGATGCCGCCCTGGCCAAGGGCGGGGAAGAAGCGGGCGCAGCAGCAGCAACGGCGGCAGCGCAGCCGAGCGTCGGTGGACGAACCGACCGACGACGGCCGGGGTCGACGGCAAACAGAGTTCTTCGTGGAAGTTATTTCTGAACACTAATTGGTGCGTCCGTGGGATCACAGGTCGAGGAAAGTGCGAGCAACCAACCATTTAACATTAACATTTCCCCCGGAGACAGTCGAAACCACTCAGCGGTCGTCCTCTTGCGTTGTACTGTACAGAAGTTCCTCACTGTGTGCCGTACTGTCCAATGAATCCAGCCGAAGTTGGTTTAGTGCGGACAGGAACCTACGGATCAAATGACGAGCGTTGGTTTGCGACTCTCGACTGACTACTGTAACACCACGAATAGATGGCGCCAGCATCACAGTCATCATTTCAGGGACGCTTTAAAAACTCAGAAAAAATGGCTGCCGCCAGAAATTTCCGTCCCGGAATTCCGGGACGTTTTTGACAGTAATAGTTTTGTTTTGATTCCCTCATTCGCAAACCAACGTCAACAAATGACGCTGTCAGTTTTTTTTTTTGCTGTTGTTTTATTTTCGGGTTTTTTCGGTTTTGTTGTTGTTTTTCAAAAATAAAAATTTGTTGTGTTTTTGTGTTTTTTTTAATAAAAATCGAAAAAAAAGGCATTTGATACCCATATGGTCCAGATCGGTTATTATTGTGGATTTGCCAGGTGCTCCAATTTTCACCTTTCCCCCCTCCCCCCGCTAAACCAGGTGAGAAGAGCACACCTGAATATGTTGGGATTCGCAGGTGCAAATTCAATGCTTTTTGGGGGTATTTTTGGATTTTTTTTTTCCATTTGCTCCCGCGGAGCTCAAGCGGAAGCTCAAGGAGGCCTCCTCGTCCAACAGGATAGACAATGCCCCAGTACCCCTTCGATTTCCAAGTCGATTTTGAGGACTGGGAGCGTTCCCTGGACGGGGAGGAAAACTCCCACCGACGAGAAATTCTGGTAAGTTGCGTTAAGCTCCGACCTCTGTCTGGAAGGACACCGCCGGCTGGAACTCGCCGAACCCAAATGCGACCAGTGCTGCCGCTCACTGAGAAAAATATTGACAAAATCACCAAATCAGTGTTGTTCGACACGTGTGGGCCAATTATGTTAAATGTTGTTGTTTTCTTTACATTAAATCAGTCGAGATCGCTGTGCAACAAATATTTATGCGTGTCTCGTGAGCTTCGGGTTGGCGCGGTTCGCTCTCGAGTGCAGATGCACCCGGGGCGTCTGGGGATCTAAACTTAAGTGCATTTGCTCCCAGGCGTCAACGTCTTCTCTGCGAACGCGTTGTGTCGATTGAATTAATTACAATTAATATATTAATTACAGAAACCCAGAGCAGTATTTAATAATGACCTGGCAATCCCCCTTCTGAGAGGGCAACACTGCTCCGAAAGCTCTGCCACACGAGCGAGCTTTCTTCTTTGCTCCCCATTTTCATTTGTCAACAAATGGGGGGGGGGGGGCACTTTTGTTTTGGCCCTCGTTCTGTTTTGCTGCTGGTGTTGTTGTTTATTTCGGTTGTCGAACGACGACGAATCCAATCAAAACAACAACAAGTCCGGCAGAGTTTATCGTATGATTTTCGAGAGATGGGCGAACGAATGCGAGCGAGCGAGAACGAACGAGAGAGCGCGAGCGAGACCGAAGACGATAAAAGCACGGAGCCGAAGAGAAACCGTAGCACAGCTCAACGGAAATTCGTGAAATTCATTCAGTCGAGAGTCGAAATTCGTAGTGAACGGGTTCGGCTAGAGAAATAAAAGCGATAAAAGACAATACACACATACAAACAATATACAAAAAACAATAAACATTTAATAAAATTGTGAAAAGTGAAGGGAAATAAATAAAAATAATCGAAAAACTTCAGTTCAGGAAAATTCACAGTGAGGAGAACTTGGAACAACCACGTCCAACTCCGGAGAAATTGCGTAAATTCGCCTTGCTCTGCGGTTGAAAGTCGCGAAAATCGCTCCGTGCTCCATTCCTATTGAAAATCCAAGTAAATCGAGCCACAAACATCTGAAAATCGGGTGAAAATCGTGAACGAGCACCGAAAATAGAATTTTATCAGTGGACGGACTCAAACAAGCAGCAAAGGCCAGCGAGCGCGGAAGGAAAATAAGACTCGAGTGACATAGTTTTTCCTAACTCGTTTTTTTGTTCTTGTCTCGGTGCATTTGTTGTTGCGCGGGCGATTGTTGTTGCTGCCGTCGGTACTGCGAAATGTCTTCGAAGTCGCCCGTCGAGACCCTGGCGAGGAACCTGCGGCGTTACCCGAAGGTCTGCGGCGGCGTCGGACTCCTCACGGCGTAAGTACAGCAGCGACCAAAAGTGGGCGGGTCCAAGGGAAGGTTGGTCATCATTCCTCATCTCTAGAAACAACATCAGACCACCAGACAACATCAGACCACCAGACCTCGTCTCGAAAGCAACGGAAAACAGGTCCATGATCGACCCTGATCCGTCCCCCACCCCCCACAGACGACTCTCGCGTTACAGCCACACCCCCATCGGACGTCGGGGGCTCGTCCGGCGCTGGCTGCGGCAACCGCGCCAGACCGCGGCGCCAACGTCGCTTACATTGAACGCGAACGCGAATGGAACGCGAGCCGAAAGTTTTCTCTGTAATATAATTACATTGGACTGCTTCCTTAACCCACTTGGGAGCCCTCCAAGACCCCTCCGCCACGCCCTGCACCGACACACGATCGTCGCACACACACACACACACACATCCATCGATAGGCGCTCCAAAGCTCTTCCGCGTTCTGCGTCCGCTCGCGGCCTTGCGGCTCAGGGACGTCGGTGGTTGGGGCGCGGGGGGCGGGGCCGATCTACCCCAAGTCGGGCGAGCGGCCACACGTTCGCCGATCGGGGTGACGTCGCGCCTGTTGTTGTTGTTGCCGTTGTTTTGATGTTGTTGCAAATGGCGTAGCGAGAATTCCCGAGTGAAAACTTGTGAATCGCAATTCGCCGGGGCCGGGCGGGGCTGGCGCAATTGTAAATATTATTGTAAACAACGGCATCAACTGATACTTGTTTTCGTTTTCGACCGATTGTTTGTCCATTTAAATGGTCGCTGATTCATTTGTTTGTTTGACTCTGTGCGCCCTTAGGAGAACAAATAGAAACAACGACATTTGTAGGGATGACACCATCGTCATCAATCGGCGCTAAACCGATCCTCGTCGTCTCCATTAAGTCCTCCCAGTCACCACCGCCCAAATAAACTCTCTGCCTCATCGGCCGGTTCTCTTCCTCCGCTTCCTCTGGCCTACCACCTGCCCACGAAGCCCGAACATGGGGCGAGCGACCGCGATCACAACATCAAACCAAAACATACGATTTTGGGGGAAAGAGAGGGCCTGCGGCGAGCGAGATGCAGCATAAAGCTCCGAGCATTAAAATAGTTCGGCAGCAGCGGCGAAACCAAAACAAAAACATTGGATCGTGAATGTTGTTGAGGACGGGGGGAAGGAGGGATTACGCCGGAGAGACTCGAGCGATACGCAATAACTGAAAAAACTCGACCACAAATAAAAAGAAAATCAAAATAAAAACGCGTTAAAATAGTTGTTGTTGACGTTGGTGTTCGCAACTATCGGCGAGCCTCGACTTCTTCGCGATGCGCGGCATGTGATGGTAATTATTGGCTTGCGATCCACGCCACTATCGCGGAGGCCACCGCTTTTTGCGTCTTACTTTCGGACGGAGTTTGCGAAACGCTGTTGCTCAAGGTTCGGTGGTTTCGCTTCAGAATGAGCGGTGAACCGTCGCTGAAGGGGCTCGTTCTCACTTTATTGATTTGCCCGAGGGGCAGCCGGGAGGAGGCCGACATGAGATGATGATGACATGAGAACCCGAGCACTTGCTCACTAGGCCGATGAGTCACCGGCGGGTGGCGTGATTCCCATGAAACATGCATCCTTGTAAACGAATTCCTCGCTCTGAAATTTTAATTACTTAATTCCATTCTTCTGAAATTTGAAACATTTCCTTTCAATCGTCTCCCTTCTTCTGAGACTTCAACTATTTCCATAAAAAGACCTTCAAACCTCGAAAGAAAACTCTGTAAAACTCCCTCGCGATTATCTTAAATGAAGAACAACTGGATTCCCTGACCTCGGGCGATAAGAGTCCACCTTCTTATCGTTGCCTTTGCCAAGAGGCAAAACGCAGTCGAAAGAAGAGACCGAAAGCAGCTGTGCAGAAGGAGGAGCAGCGAGTGCAATGACGTGTTTTTCTGCACACAGCTCTTCAGGAACTGGCAACGTGACAATTCGAAATCACCTCACTTTCGGGGATGAACAATATCTATTTAGAAGGTGATTAACACATATAGTTGATCATTGGCTCCCCCCATTTCAGATGTGGACTGGTTCTCTACGAAAAGCACCGCATTCAGAAACTCCTCTCCAAACTCGTCGACTCCAATGTCTCCAACAGCGACCAGAAGCGCCCCGACTACATCTACATCAAGTACCACATCTACAAGGAGTCCATGCGCAAGCTGAAGCAGCAGGAAGAGGACGACAAGGTTCGCAAAATCTGCCCCAGGTTTTCCCCTACTATCTTACTAACTCTCTGCTGTTCTGTTTCCAGAAATGGATCAGTGTCATCATCAACCCAATCGGCAAGTGGTGGAAGGCGGCGAAGCACTCGGTCGCCTGGCGCCTGTTGAACATCGCCCAAACGGGCTCCCAGCACGAGCGCCTGAAGGCCGTGCGCCAACTGGCCTCCATCGACCACCTGAAGGACTGGGACTTCCGCCACCTGGCCCAAATCTGCGATGCACGCACGGCCATTTCGTTGGCGCGCTCGGGCGCCGACACGCGCTGGTTCCTGCCCCTGCACATGAGGGGCTGCATCAAGAACCCCAAGATAGTCCTCTCCGACCTGCACGACATGCTCGCGGGGCTGAGGCCGAACGCCTGCGTCGACAACTTCTTCAACAAATACTTTCCCGACCAGCACGCCAATGTAAGTCGCCACAACTTGGTAATCAAACTCAAAGTTAATCATTCCGATTGCAGGACGACATCGACGAGTTCTTCACGCAGGAGCAGTCGCTGTCGGTGCAGGACACCGACATGCTGAAGGAGATCATCTCCTTCCTGCACCACATCACCAAAGACGTGAAGGTGTCGGAGCAGATCATGAAGGAGGGCGGCCTCCTGCTGCTGGTCGAGCTGACCAAAATATTTGCCGAAGACAACGAGACGCTGGCGACCCTGTGCAAGGTCCTGGCGAACATGTCGATGGTGGAGGACAGTGTGGAGCACTTCTTCGCGTCCGGGTGGGTCGGCGTCTTGGCCGAGTGGCAGCAGTGCCCCGACCTGCGTCTGCAGGTCATCTCGTCCAAGACGATGGCCAACCTGGACCACGACGACCCGAACAACAGCCAGTACCCGCCCAACGTGTACCCGCTGCACCCGCGTCTGCGCACCAGGCGGAAGCCCAAGGGCGACATCGTCTTCATCCACGGCCTGTTAGGAGGCGTCTTCATCACGTGGCGCCAGAAGGACCGCAAGCCCACGGAACTGGGCCTCTACGGCAAGAACGCCTTCTACTCGAACGACACTGACGACCTCTTCCTCGTGGGCGAGCAGAGGAGAATAAATGGCAAGAATGGAAATGGCAACGGCAATGGCAATGGCAATAGCAACGGCAATGTTCAAGCAAACACAAGTGGCGAGGAGGCGGCAAAGAAGGATGTTCATAGTGGTGAGTTGAAGGATTGCAATACAACGAACAGAAATTGATGTTCTCTCTTTTACTAGAATCCACTGTCAAAACCACCACTCGCAAAAGCCACAGCAAAACGCCGGCCATCAGTGACGTGGCCACAAAAGAACTGGTGGAGACCTTGCAGGGCGCCGCGGAGCTCGAGTCCGACTGGGAGGTCGTGCATCCAGACGTCCCCCTGAAGGCGAACGAGGGCTGCCACGGCGAGTTCAGTGTCTCCGGCAACGAGTGGCAGAACGAGGACGACGACGACGACTACACGAACTGCTGGCCCATGGAGTGGCTGCCCGACGACTACCCCAACACCAGGATACTCGGCATCGACTACACCTCGGCCGTGACCGAGTGGTCGGCGAACTTCACGAAGTACTGTCCCTGCGAGAAGGGCCAGGGCCACATCGACGTGCGCGCCACCTCGCTCCTCGAACGCATTTCCAAGTCGGACGTGGGCAACGATCGCCCAGTGGTCTGGATCGGACATTCCATGGGGGGCATCCTCACGAAGCTCATGCTGATGAAGGCCATCGACGACCCCGACCCGAAAGTGCAGCAGCTCGCCAAGAACACGAAGGGCATCGTGTTCCTGGGCACCCCGCACCGGGGCTCGCCCATCGCCAAGTGGAAGCAGCACATGCAGATGATTCTGTCGCCCTCGATCGAGGTCAAGGAAATGGAGGAGAACGCGCCCAAGCTGCTCGAGCTGCACAACCGCTTCATGCACTGCCTGCACACGTGCTTCAACCACGTCAAGGTCGTGAGCATCGCCGAGGGCACGCCCACCATGCTGACTTCGTTCAAATTCCCGCTGCGCATCGTGACCGAGGAGTCGGCCCGCATCGACTACGGCGACTTCTACATTCTCAAGGACGACCACCTGAGTCTGTCGAAGCCCATCTTCAAGCAGTCGTTCCTCTACCAACGCATGCTGAAGGT
Source organism: Coelopa frigida (assembly GCA_017309665.1). Taxonomy (NCBI): domain Eukaryota; kingdom Metazoa; phylum Arthropoda; class Insecta; order Diptera; family Coelopidae; genus Coelopa; species Coelopa frigida. The sequence goes on along the minus strand of CM029563.1, from coordinate 610,617 downwards.
GATCGACGAGTCGCTGAACGAGTCCGAGGACCCGCGACAGGAGCAGCAACTGCCAGGTTTGAAACTGAATACGCAGAAGCTGCAGCAGGCCCAGGCGGCGGTGGCGCAGAACTCCAGAAGTATCTTCGCTCTGTTTCCGCAGATTACATTCAAGTTCTCACCTGGCTCTATTGACGTCTGAGTGCGACGGATGAAGTTCGTGGTGAGCTTTGAAACGAGGCTGAAGAAATCTTGCTCGCTCAAGAGCCAGTGGAAGAGAAATAATTTCCGCGGGTCTCCTCTTGACTTCGAAAGAAGATGTATTTTGTAAGAATGCAGCGCGGCTGAGAGGCCCCGAGCGTTCGGAAACACTTTACTGTCCACAAATTGTATAAACGAATGTATTATAATGTCTAATCTAGATGTAGTATTTTGTACTTGGGCGCCTTTAGCTTTAACTGAGGAAGTACAAATCCGCCACTCGAAGCTCCTAATGTAGCCATTGTAAAGTCTATTTTTAGCTCTTTTGTAAACAGTACTTAATCTATTTAAGTTAGTTGCTCAGAAAGAACCCCGTTGCAAACGCCGTTTGTGAACGCATATCAAATCAAATCGCGGACTCCGAGTCGAACTCGGAGCCGCAGACCTGGAGACTGGAGAGAAGTGCCTCTGAATTGTAATTTTCTCAATGTTCCGAGAAGCGGACCCCGAACCGGCGCAGAACTGGACGCGTTGTCGTGGTCGTCGTTTCTGAGACGGCGGACCTTTGTGCAGTTTGAATTTTTGCCAAATTGCACTTAAGGTCCGTTGCTCAATTTTTGTACCTCTAAGTTTAAACCTTTGAACCTAGCCTTAAGTAGAATTTTTAAGTTTTAGCGGAGCTTTCTGCTTTGAAACTTTTTTTGAAGTTGCAAGAAGCCAATGGAGACGCAAGAATGTGAACGTGAACTCCTATCCATTAATTTATTATACCTTTTTTGTCCAGTGCTCAAAGCGAAGTTCTAGAAGAAGGCTTTCTTGATTTTTACAATAAAGATTTTTGATTAAAAAACTTGATCACTTAATTATGGAATGGGGGTGGACATGGTGAATGGGATTTACCTTGAGGTGATAAAAATTCACATGGGTGGTGACTCAGGGCACCAATGATTAAGGGTCCCCGCTACCTCAGGCAAACAAAGGGAACTTAAATAAAATCAGAGGCTGCAACAGCACAATCATCCAGATGACAACGATGCTCCTCTGCTCTCGTAGACTGAGGCAATGAGAGAACCCCGGCATCGCCCTCAACAACCCCGAGGTGAAGATTCATTAATTCTTTGTCTTCGTTCGGCCCACATCGTGTGAATCCGCTCGCGTGTCGTTGCGAGCTTTTGGAGCTCGTAAACAAACCCCGCCGAGAGCATTCGCGCGCTCTCCCCGCACGAGCCGAGCGAGAGTTCTTTGTTGTCATGTCATTTCCATTGTTGTTGTCTATGCTCGCTCGTGTGCTCGGCGGCGGTGGAGGAGACTCGCGAAGCTGGCACATGGAATAGTTTCGTTCGAGAGTTGCTGCCGTGCGGACGTCTGACGCGCCCACTGAAGCGATTGGAGGAGATCGAGCGCGATCGTTTCGGATCGGGCTGTTGTGCGTTATCGGACGTGCGTTCCGTCGTTGACGTCGACGTCGACGTAGACGTTGTCGTAGTCGTAGTTGTGTTCCGTCGCAGTCAGTCGCCTCCGAACGGAGACCGCGAGTGAGTCTTTGTGCGGCCGAACAAAGGGTAGGGAGCAGCAGCGATAAAGGCGAGGCGAAGCGGGATTAAAAAACCGAAAGTGAAGTGAAGTGAAGAAGTCTTCGGGGCCCCACGAGTGAAAAGTGAGTGAAGTACAAAAACAAAGACTGTTGATTTTTACAAAAATTACGACTTTTTTTACCAAAAAGAAACAAAGACTGTTTTTACAAAAAAGAAACAACGACTGTTTTTACAAAAATAAGTAAAATACAATAAAAAGTCTGTTCTTATTTTGGATCCGCCTGGTGGGATCGAGGGACGACCCAGTGTCATTTTTGTATAATCCACACTGCGCACGGTTAACCGATCGAGCGACCTCGGCTTCCATTGCGGGCAGCTGCGAGCAGTGCGTCCAAAAGCGCTCACGCTCTTTCCATCGCCAGCGGTTGCCGGGGAGCAGCGCGATCGAAACATGTTTGCGCCGTCTTCGTTCGGGTCGCCAGCAGAACCAGACCATGGAAGCGGCGTCGAATCGAATCCAATCGGGTCGGGTCGATTCAAAACGAGTCGAATTAAATAGATTCGAATGGAATCGAATCCAGTCGAATGAAGTCGAAGCGGGTCGTGCTGAGTCGAGTGGATTTCAGTGGGGTGCGAGACACATTTATCTAAATCGAGTGCGAGACCATTTTCCTAAATCGAGTTCGAGACCCAGTCCCAAAACCGACTTCGTTTCGGGATCCGTTTCTCTCAGTGTCGCGCGGCATGCGACTCGCGGCTGATTAACGAGATACGCTGCCTGCCCACTTGTTGGCTCGTTTCTACGCACTACGTCTATCGCAGTTCACACACACACACGCGATCCACACACACGCGATCACAACCACCACAGGCGCAGACACGCGACGAGGCGTCGCCGTCGTCGTCGTCGTTTCGTTCGATCGTCGGCCATTTGTGCGTGCGAAGTATTTGAAATTGAACTTGAAAAGAGCCAACGAGAACACTATGGGGGGAAACAACAACAATATGTGGGGACAATAACAACAATATGGACGGTAACAAGAACAATATGGGGTGAAACAACAACGACATCGAGATGGACCACTGCGGATCGCTTTCGATTGATAACGCGTCGTGGGCTTGTTGCCAAAGCCCCGCAGCCGGCAGCCCGATTCCATGCGCCTGCATTAATTAATCCAATTAGGCGCTGCTCGTTCCAATCGATCGATCGCTGATAGCTTCCTCCCCGTCCCTCCCCACGTTTCCTTCTGCCCCACCCTCCGAAGTCGTGCGAAAGCTCGTCGCGATCGTCTTCCATTCTTCTGGAACGCCCGAAAGCTCCGACCCCCGGGCAGTAGTTTGTGTGCGGATCCCCTCCTGTCTCCTCCTCCTCCTCCACCCCTTCCAGGGCATTGCCCTTGTTCACTTGCAGCCAGCTGTGGCTGCGTGACTGGGAACTCGCAGCCGTCGCTCCCAACGCCCAGAGAAGTTCAATCTCTTGGCCGATTATCTTATCGCCTCGCCGCTCTGAATCTTATCGATGCGAGCGGGTTCTTAGTGTTCCATCGCGATAAGAGCTTTCGGATCGATTGGCGCGAGCGCGACGTCACGGTCTTCGGCGAGCGGCTCGAACCTGACCTGGGGACGGCCGGCGGTCTTGACCCACGGGGCCAGTCGCGGCCGAGATGCCAGGGGTGGCCCAGGTCCGTCCCATGGCCGTCGGAATTGTGTCGCTCGGTTCCTCGGGCCCACTCGACACCTTCCACACGGTCGCGGCTCGTTTAACGTGTTTCGCGCTCGCCGCTGGGTTCGGTTTCGGTTTCGGTTTCAATTGAAACCCCATCGTCCCGTCCCGTCCCAGCCCGGCCGGATCAATTGCTGCGGTCGCCGAGCCCCACACGTCGCCGCTCCCCAGCCCCAGCCCCACCCCCGCCTTCGCCCGGCGGCGGTCACGTGGCGCGCCATGCGAGCTCCATTTAGAACGGCGCTGCCTCCCCATTTGGAGCCCCATCCCCTCGCTGTGACAACCCCTCGCCAACCTCCCTCCGGCACTCGCTGCATCGGGTGCGGAAGCGGAACGAATGCAAATCCCATTATCAAATAAACATTCGCGACGCTCGGCGATGAGATAATCCCCGGGGTGCGAGAAATCCGGGTGGGGGGCGGCGGCGGCGGCGGCTTCGCTTCCGAGATGCGACCCGGGCGTATGATGAATGCACGAACGAGCACACGTTTCGTCTGCGGTGACCGATGCAATTGGAATCGCCGATAAGGGGTGGCTTTTCTAGTTGTTGTTGTTGTTGTTCAGTGTTGTTGTTGTTGTTGCTGTTGTTAGACAGCTCGTGGTTCCCCCCGCCACCCCAACCCTTCGTCCCTCGTTCGAGTGATCCGATTGAATGTTTTCTTGAGAGGATTTGGCACGCCTCCAACTGGCTGAGAATCGGGGAAACGCACCCGCCTCTGCCTCCCTCGCGGCCCCGCCCCGCAGGTGGAGAGTTCGCTGAACCCTCTCCTAGGTGCGGCGAGCTCGAGTCGCAGTCCCTCCCTCCAGCTTCTCAGCTCCAGCATCCGATTACTCAACACGGCCACACGGTCCAAAGTCCACTCTCTCGCAACAGTTATCAAATCATGCAAAGTGCAGCTGTTTGTTGTCGTCGTCGTCGTTGCTGTTGTTGTTGCTGTTGCTGTTTTTATCGTGCCCAGAAAATTAGGAGCAACCAGTTTCCAAGACTCTGAGTCTGGCGCGCAAAGTCCGCCGCTGGAAAACAGCTGTGAAGCTCGTTGAAGGGGGCGGGGGGGAGACTGCGGGAGGCAGACCGAATGCGTCGGTCGGTGCATTTGACAAGCGACGGCGAAGACCGTCTGCGATCGAAAATAACCGACGGTGGAGGAGGAGGCGATGGTGCCGAATGAGGTCAGGGGAGGGGAGGGGCCGATGAGCAGGTGTCTCGCGATCAGCGGGTGGTGACAGCGAGACGCATGTGGACCAATCGTCAAGCGAAAAATCACTCCAAAGCTGAGAGTCGTCCTCTGGAAGGCTCCCAAGAGACTTGTGGCTTGTTTTTATCAAAGGTTTCATGGGTTCCTTGAGTTCCTTCACTAATCTTGACTTGTCTTGGCTCGCTTCACCTGCTTCACAAGGGAAACTCAGGGGAGCACCCTCGACTCCCCTGAGCCTCTGATTCTTCCTCGCCACCCAATCCTCTCGGGTGCCATAAAGCAATTGGATAAAAGTAAATAAATAAAGTATGTAAATAAATAATTCGCCAGATCGCTTCGCGGGTCCGGGGGGCGTCGGTGGTCACGGGGATTGGGCGAGAGCTCTTATCGTTGAGTAAACTTTAGTTGCTTGAATTGAAATGTTTACGAAACAGAAAGAGAAACAAACAGTCTATAAAAATAAACACTGCAAATAATGCATAGAAACAGAACAAAAACAACCTAGCGAAATAACAATAAACACAACAAGAACAACAACAACAACAATAACATTGCAATAACTACAACAATATCAATGAAGCATTCCAGATAAGCGGGTGCGAGGGGCGTCTGCGCAAGTCGAACAATTGCGATTACACCGATTGCACTTCGGCGATCGGTTATCGATATTTCCCCCGTTGGCGAAATCACCTTCCAGAAGCCTTCGGACCTCGTCCTCTTCATCCTACCCCTCGTTGACATCTTCATGGTTCTTTCTCTCTTGTCCCTTTCTCCCTTGTCCTTCGTGGATCTCGGAATCTCGCTGACTCACGGGATGAATCATGATTCCGTCGCTTGGGCGAGACGAGAAGTCGGGGGAGGTTCCGTAGTCATGGGCACATCGATTGCAATGTTTCCTTTCTGTCGCTATTTCGATCTCCTTTCTTCTCCCTTTCTCTTCCCTTCGCTCTCGTCGCGAGCAGCCCTCGATTTCCTTGGACGCGATTCAATGACCCGTGGCCAGCACTCGAGTCCCCTCCCGGACCCCTCTCTTCTCTCTCGTCCACCCCTTTCGCTCACCCCTCATGCTCTCTCCTCTCACTACATATCGGCCACAGGTTGGCACCACTGCGCCACTGAACTACAGCGACACCGACTCCCGATCGAGCGACTGAGAAAGTTGAAGTGAGTGAGTGAGTGAGAAAGTTCGAGAGTCGGAGCGAGAGCGAGAGCGAGAGAGGCGACCCGCTGGGTGGTTGCGCTCGGCTTTCCTCGCAGTGCAGCGCGGAACCACCTCGAGGTCGGTCGGGTACCCGTGAGCAGTTGAATTCTCGTTGAATCGCCAGACAGCGCCGAGGATCCCGAGGAAGAGCAACATTGTAAACAGAGAACTGATTCATTTTGCGGGGGTGGAGTCGCGAGCGGACCCAACAAGTGTCGTGCATTCGGATTGAACACCAATTGTTTCGATTTCTCGACAGGGATCGCTGCATTTGGGAGCGGGAGCGGGGAAGAGCAACAAGCACCAAGCACACAGAGTCGCCCCTTGACCGGGTCGTCGCGAATTGATTTCCACCGGAGGCCAGGCGGAAGCGCAGTTTTCGCGCTGGCTGAGGGCGGGGACGTTGGCACGCAACCTTCCACTGGCAACAACACGTCACCGTCTCCATCCCTTAATCGCATTTGTCCGTGACCGTATGTGTGCTCGCTAGCTGTCTGTCTGTCGGTCTGTCTGTGGACATGAGGCGCTGTCCATCATTCGGCAGGCGACGGTCAGTTGAAGCGACTGATCGATAAATGATTTGGATGCGAAGGCTTTTGCTCGAGTGCATCTGGGTCGCTTTTTATCAAAACATGTTCCACACATTTTTTTATAATTGTGCACAAGGATCCTTCCCTCGCAGTGGGCTCACTTGCACCGATCGACTGCCCCTCGCCCCCCGCCCCGCCAATTGGGGGTCGTCGTCAACGGCTGCTGGCACCCGGCCACCTCTTGCACGAGCCGCCGCAAGTTCAAGGCAGCGATTAGTTGATTACGTCCGAGGCGGCCGCAGAGTGCACGGTGGGCGGTGAGGGGCGAGGGGAAGGGAGAGGCGAAGAGAGGCCGATAACGCCAAACAAACACGAAACAGTTACACGAAAGGCGAAGAGGGGGCAAGTGAAGGGGAACGAAACGAAGAAGACCTACGAGAGTCAATCGCGATCGATTCGCGCGCCAAGAACTATTGACTGGCGGCACGACTGAATGGGCTCGGGATCGGGAGCCGGGGCGTATGAGCGACCACTGGCCGGACGAGAACAAGGGACGTGGTCCATCGCGAGGCCGATAAGCGGCGCGCTCTGCCTCCGCTTCTGAGAATGGTTGGCTTTCATGGAACTATTTCCATTGCCTGATAACGACCGGGGCTCGGGACAAAGGCGGTCTTGTGGTCCGCAATGCATCGTCGAGTTGGATCAGAGCGACAGACAGACAGACAGACAGACAGACAGGAAGGCGCATCGATCGACTGACCGAACCTTTGCAACCGAATACACAAAATTCAATTGAATCGAATGATAATTTAATAACCTAAGTTAGAGTCGAATTTAAGAATCGAAATTAAGAATCGAAATTAATAATCGAAACTTAAGGTCCTCCCTTTTCTTGCAGACGATCTTCTGCGATGCCAAAGAGCCCCACGCTCAACTGAAAGGAGAGAGAGAGTGGGCAGAGAGAATCCGAGAGAGCACCATGTTGAGCGCGGAGTCCCAACAACAATGCTTCGCCGACGACCAACTCGGCGACTACGAGCGGCGCGACCGTGGCTCGAGAGAGCCGCGAGCGGGCCGGGGGGCGGAGGCCACGCCCTCCGGCAACTGGGATCGCGAGCGAGAGAACGAAAACTACGTGTGCGACATCACGATGATGAGGATCGAAGATGGGGAGGACGACGGCGACGACGTGGGCTTCCACAGCCACACCAACAACGTTGAGTCCAGCAACAACAGCGACGACCCCACCAACAACAACCACGCCCCAGACTTCGACCAGGTCTCGCTCAGCAGCAGCGACAGCGGCCGGAGCCCGAGCAGCGACTTCAGCAGCGACGCCGACAGCGACGGAGGCGGCCCCGAGCATCGTTTCCTGGACGAGTTGGCGGTCGATCGGCGCGAGGAGGAGGCGACCATCACCGAGCTGGTGCGCGCCTCGGGCGACGGGCAGCTGATGGACAGGTGAGTGCGACTGACGATGACGATTCGCGGTTTCTCATTTCCCCCTCCCGCTCCTTCGTTGCAGCTCCCAGAGCAACCGGATGCGCGTGGCCCTCGGCATCCTGCTGCGGCTGATGCTGCCGCTGGCGAACGGCGTCGCGCGCAGCCTCCAGGGCATCCGGGACGTGCGCTTCCTGCGCGCCCTCAAGAACCTCGCGACCAGCCGCCAGGCGCTGACCAACGTGATCGCCTTCGCCGCGAACACCATCTCCATGGGGCTGTCCTCGGTGCAGGGTGAGTCCAGACCCCCTCGACCCGATCCGCTCTAGTTGTTGCTCACGCTGCCCCTCTCTTGTCCCCTCCCGAAACAGTGACCCACCGCATCGAGCCGCTGCTGAAGCTGATGAAGATCGGGCGGCCGCGCGACGGCCTCGAGAGCCTGCCGGACATTCCGAGCCCCGCGCAGGGAGGGCCGCCGGGCCCCGCGTCGGCCCCCTCGACGCCGACCACGCCCCCCAGCTATTCACCATTCGTCCGCGCGCCCAGAGGATCGCTGCCGCGGTACTCGCCCGGCAAGCGGCGCGCCCACGAGCCGCCCGCGCCCAAGTGCTGCACCCTGGACGTGCTGGCCGAGCCGCCCCCGGGCACGCCCGTGCGCGCCGACGTCGTGTTCATCCACGGGCTGCACGGATCGCTGGTGAATACGTGGAAGCAGGGCCTCTGGGAGAACGAGCGCCGGCCGGTGGAGTTCGAGCGGCCGCCGCGGCCCCCGGTGCGCCCGCCGAAGCGGCCGCGCCACTCGCGCTCCTCGGCCGCGCGCCCCCCGCACCACCAGAAGCGGGCGCGGTTCGCCCGCCACCCGGCGCCCGAGAGCGACGACTGCTTCGAGGGGCCGCCCGGCGAGTTCGACGACAACGAGTGAGTGTCCTTCGAGTTGTCCTCTTATCGCTTATCATCTCCCCTCTCGCCCTCCACAGCTTCGCGTACATCTGCGGCGAGCCCGAGGAGGTCCACGTGTGCGACGGCCTCGAGTACAGCTTCCCCACCTTCCGGCTGCGCATGAACGACAGCAGCCGGCTGCTGCAGGCCGAGCTCGAGTCGATCCTGAACGGCGGGCGCGTCGGCGACGAGGGCGGTTCGCCGGGGCGGGAGCGGGAGCGGGGCCGCGGCCAGCAGAAGCCGGGGCCGGGGCCGGAGCCGCCGCGCCCGAAGCCCTCCGCCGACGACCCCAACTACTCGCGGTGCTGGCCCGGCGACTGGCTGCCCCTCGACTGCCCGGGCGTGCGCGTGCTCGCCCTCAACTACACCACCGACCAGTACCTCTGGCGGCCGCTGTGGAAGCAGAAGGAGCCGCGCTCGAACCTCGTGCAGCGCGCCCGCGAGATGGCCGAGCTGCTGATCGCGCAGCGCGTCGGCTACGGGCACCCGATCGTCTGGGTGGGCCACTCGAAGGGCGGGCTCTTCGTGAAGCAGATCATCGTCGACGCCTGGGAGAGCGGGCGCCCGGCGGCGGCGCCCTTCTGGCGGTCGGCGCGCGGCGTCTTCTTCTACTCGGTGCCCCACCGCGGCTCCCACCTGGCCTCGATCAAGGCGCCGCTGCTCTCGCGCTCCGTCGAGCTGATCGACATCGAGAAGAGTAAGCGAGTCCTGATATTCAATCGACAGTCGATCCTCGACAACTCCTTCTCTCCGCAGACAGCAAGTACCTGGTCGACCTCCACCGGCGCTTCGCGGGCCTCTACCACCTGGGCCACCTGAAGATCGAGGTGTTCAGCTTCGTGGAGACGGCGCTGACGCTGATGTCGGTGCTGTACCTGCGCATCGTGGGCGTGGACTCGGCGGGTAGGTCGCGCTCGCTCCCCAGAGTCTCCAGCACTAATGCATGCTTCCTCCTCTCTCCGCTCTTCCCCAGACCCGGGCATCGGCGACGTGTGCGGCATCCACCTGGACCACCGCGAGATCTGCAAGCCGCGCAGCCGCGAGTGCATTCTGTACAAGGAGCTGGTGAAGATGATCAACAAGGTGTGCTGAGGGGCCTCCCACGGCGCCCGGCCGCCCTCTGGACCCCGGCGAACGTACCTCCAGCGCAAGCAACGTACCTTCTGTCGAGTTCCACTTCGATTCCTAGGCTTTAGCTAGTTTTACTTAGATTTAACCCTTTTTATATATGTATGTATGTATGTGTATATGTACAGAATATTGTGTATTTGCGGCCACGCCTCCTTGGGCGGATGGTCCTCGTGCCGAGTAGTAGATTAACTTAGTCTAAGAAGCAGGACATGGATCCTGCAATCAAATAAAGCAAACGAAATCCTAAACCAGCTGTTGTTTTTCAATTTTTAATGAAAACAAAAAAATATTTTTTTTTGAATTTTTTTCATTTGTTTTAAATTATAAAGATAATTAACTTTTTTTTATTTAAAAAGTTTTGAAAATTTTTTTTTTTTAATTTTGTAAAAAAAATTGTTTAAAATGGATTAATTTTTTTAAAGTGTGTATTTTTTTAAAGTCAAATTTTGATTTAATTTTTCGAAGCACTGGAGGGAGGGAGGGAGGCATGGATGAAAGCCACTGAAAGATGTCCCTGGGGGATTTTGCGATTTTCGTGTGAGAAAACGTGTTCCACGTTCAAAAAGACCAGGTACCAGGCGATCAGAAATTGATAGCAAGCGTCGCTCTCGGTTTGGGAGAATGTGACTGAGAGGCACTGGAATTTAGAGAACTGCCTGAAAGTATGCAACGATTTTGCGTTCTCGGTGTTTGACAAGAACTGAGCGGTGGGTGAACGCTTCGTGAAAGCACTGGAGTATTTTGCAGTGCCTGAAACTAGGCAACGCCCATTTGGATGGAATATTCGACAACCATGCGATTCGTTCCTTTGAAGGAAATTATTCCCCGATTTTGCAATAAAAACGAAATCTTAAAATGTTACAGTGTTTTTTATTAAAGAAGTTTTAAATTACATTAAAATCTCTGCAATAAAACGCGGCTTGACAAAATATTCCATTGAATTCTCATAAATATTCGCAATTTGCAGTGTTGACTAAAATATCACTTAAGACTGGTTTTGACAGTACGACTACGGTTCTCGAAATTTTTAATTTTACAAAATTTACAATTGCAGCGGGTGGCGAAGACGTATCGTGCGTGGCGTTCCAGCCCCGGTGAGTCCACAATTGGCATTATCTTGGGTCGATTTGCGGACGCCGCTCGGCGAGCGGGTGAACGATAAAAAAGAGACTACAAAACTATTCAACAAAATAAATGATTCGTAAGTAAACAATCAATGCGTAAATCAATAATAATAATGTGCGTGTGTGTGTGTGAGGCGGATGCACCGAGGATCGATGCGCGAGATTGAGTTCACTGCTGGGTCTCGGGACGATCCGACGTCCGTCCGAACACATCGACGGTGAGAGAGAGGCAGAGGTGCGTTCGCTGAAAGAGAGAGATAGAGAGAGAGTGCGTGGAAAGTCGTGTCTGAGTCGTGGGTCCCCGCAGCCCCCTCGCGGGTCCTTCACATGGCGGTGATCATGTGGCCGTCGTCCTCGTTGATCAGGTGGCTGCGCTTCTTCCCGCTGTCCTGGTCCTTGTTGTTGTTGCACTTCTGCCCACTGACCGCCACGTTGATCGTCTCCGGCGTCGACTCCTCCTCCTCCTCCTCCTCGTCTTCTCCTTCGTCGTCGTCTTCCTCCTCCTTCTCGCCGGCCGAGGACGCGGACGAGTCGCCCGAGGAGGGGGGCGGCGAGTCGCGCTCCTCGTTCTCCTCGTAGATGACGTCGCAGTTGGTGGGGATCGTCTTCGGCGGCGGCTTCTTCACGGCCTTGGCGCCCGGCCGCTGCCCGCCCTGCTGCTGCTGCAGCTCCTCCATGCGGATCTGCATCTCGCGCAGGCGGTCGGTCAGCAGGTAGAGGTCGCGCTCCTGGGCCTCGCAGCGGCTGCGCAGCTCGGCGATCTCGCGCAGGTCCTCGGGGCGGGGGTCGCGCCGTTCGTAGCGCATGCGCATCTCTTCAAAGCTGTGCATGGGGGGAGAAGAGAAAAGGATTAGTAAGAGAATCGGGTGGGGGAGGTTGGGTTAATGGGGATATGGGGATAGGGGTTCATTTTCAAGTATTTCAAGTATTTTAAACATTTTTGGAACCTTTGATGGGAAATATTTGGAAACATATTTATGGAGAAATTTTTAAAAAATATTTTCGAACTCTTCCTTGATTTAAATTTTTTTGTTTTGGAATTCTTCTTTAATTTATCTTTTTTTTTATTATAAAAAAATTATTCTTCAGTTACTTTTAATTAATCTCAATTGTTATTCGATTAATTCACGGCCAATGATTGCGATCGCTGCTGTTTTTGTAGCTCATGCCCATCGAAGAACAACAACCACAACACTCAAGCGGGGATTCGTCACGGAGACAGTGAGAGAGACAGACAGATAGATGGATAGATAGAGTGAGGGAGAGAGGGATGGGCGACTTACAGGTTCGTCAGGCAGCGGCACTTGCGGTGGAGCTGCTCGATCTCGTTGGCGTTGCTGATGTCCCGCTTGTCCAGCGACACCTTCTCTGCGTCGTAGGCGGCCTTGAGGTCCTTCAGGTCGCGGTTGTGCCGGAGCTCGATGTCTCTGCGGGGGCGGCGGCGGGCGTCGGGTGTTTAGTGGATGTCGGTGGCGGTGGCGGTCGTTGGAGGAGTTTGATTAGAGCGCAGTCGGGAGAGAGAGGCGAGGTTTAGTGAGAGTGAGCAAATCATCGGAGACCGAAAGAGAGAGTGGCGAGACGCGGGACGGGGCGAGGCGTGTTAGGTGGGAGCGAACGGCCTAGAGCTAGGGTTAGAGCACAACGGTAACAACTTAAGGCTACTCCTCCGGCGGGCGGCGTCACTCGCGGCCCAGGAGCCACCAGCGGCGGAGGTAGGCGACGGCGATGGAGTTCAGGAGCAGGCATGCGAACGACACCGACGGCGACGCGGTCAGGCAGAGCACATACAATGACGGCATGAACGGACACGCGCCCCGCGCGAGCGCGAGGCAGGCGGAGACGGCGAGCGACGCCACGCAGCGGGCGTCGCCTCGGTCCGGGAGCGGATGCGAGATGCTGTTGAGATATGAGATACGAGATACGAATGAGTCATGAGTCGGCACATGGAGTGGGAGGCGGGAACGTCACTGAGGAGGAGGCGGGGGGACGAAGCGACTGGTGATGGTGGGAGCGGGCGGCACCCTGGGCTCCACTGGGAGCCCCTCGGACGGGGGCGGCATGCGTTGGGGTTCGTCAGGCGGGCGGCGGTCGTGCGACAGTGGAAACAACGACAACGACAACAACGACAAGGACAACTCACTTCATCTGGTCCTCGGCGGCGGCCATCTTCTGGCGGTGCCGCTCGACGAGCTCCTGCATGGCCTCGTCCCGCTCCGCCTGCAGCTTGGCCTTCTGTTGCTCTGTGGGCGTGAAAGAGAAGCGGCGTGAAAAGAGGGCACACACAAGCGAGGAGAACGATCTACGAACCGAGTTCCTTCCGGTGGTGCTCCGCCATCTCCTGGGTCGACATCTGCAGCTCGCGGGCGAACTCGTCCTTCACCTGGCCCAGGCGCTCGCGGAACTTCTCCTCCATGTCCAGCTTCTCCTCCTCGAACTCCTTGCGCAGGGCCTGCTCGAGCGCCTCGCGCCGCTCCTCCTCCCGGCACATGGCGGTCTGGTACTCGCGGTCGGCGCGGTCGAGGTGCATCCGCGTCTGCAGCAGCGCGCTGTCGGACTTCTCGCGCAGCTCGAGGAACTCCTCGTTCCGCCGCTCCAGCCGCTCCTGCAGCTCGGCCAGCTGGATCGAGAAGGTAGGGAAGTAGTAAATTATGAATCCCCGATTGCTCCAAACTCAAGGGTCTCACCTCTGCCCGCAGCTCCTCCTCGTTCGCCGTGTAGCGCGTGGTCAGGGCGCGCAGCTCCTCGATGTGCTCGGCCTGGAGCTTGTCGAGCGCCTCCCGTCGGTCGTCAACGAAAACGGACTCCAGCTCGGATTTCAGTCTTGTCATCTCTGTGCTGCGGGGCGTGGAGAGAGAGAGAGGGGGGTTAATGGTCGATTGGTGAATGGGCGGGCAAATGCTCGGCGGTGGCTTACTAAAGTTTGTTTTCCCAAAAGGCGGCAGCTTCGTTGCGCACGTCGTCGATGCGCTGGATCAGTTCCCTCTCCTTGTCGTAGATCTTGCTGCGAGCGAAGAGAGGAAGAATTAGTCGAATATATTTGGTATTTCAATCAAAAATCCCGAATGTGATTATGTGATTTTTACTATAGAAGTTCGGTTATTGGTTCGGCCCCTAGTGTGTACCACCCATACCACCCTCAACTAGCCGACTTACTTATCACACTGGTACTTGATCTTCCGCACGGCCTCGATCTGGTCCTCGAGGTTCTCGTTCGCCGTCTGCAGGTCGCCCTTGAGCGCCGCGATCTGCGCCGTCAGCTCCACGATCGACTCCTTCTGCTCGGCGGTCAGGCCGCGCAGCAGCCGCGCCTCGGCCTCGATCGAGCGCAGGTCCTGCACCTCCTTGAGCCGCTCCTGCGCCGCCGCCTCCAGCGTCTCCGCCCGCTCGAGCGCCTCCCGCCGGCTGTGCTCGACCTTGTCGATCTTGTCCTTGCAGCTCTTCTGCATCTGGCGCAGCTGCCACTCGCAGTCCGTCATCAGCGACTCCTCGCGCTCTGTGGATCGACGGAGAGAGATGGCTTCAGTCATGGCCAAGCTGACATCTGACCTCGTCCTCACCTTGGTTGTGGTTCCTCAGCATCTCGAACTCCTTCTGCCACTTGTCCTCGCTGATCTTGCGCTCCGCCTCCGAGTTCTCGAGCGCGTTCCGCAGGATCCGCATCTGCTCCTCCATCTCCCCGCGCAGCTGCTCCACCTCGGCCTGGCGCGCCTCGGCCTCGCTCTGGGCGGCGGCGAGCTGCGTCTGCAGGTTGCTCGCCAGGTGCTGGGTCTGTTGGAACTTCTCCTCCAGCTCTTTGTATCTCTGTTCGAGTTCCTCTGAGGGTGGATCAAATTTAAAAATTGGTCGAAATTGAGAATGTGGTGAAAATCAGGAGAGGTAAACATTGGTCAAAATAAAAACAATGGCTAAATTAAAAAAATTGTCAAAATTGAAAAATTGGCCAACGTTTTGAAAATGGTCAAAATTTAGCTATAGGTCAAAATTCAGTAATTTGTCAAGTGAGAGGATAAAAATTTAGAAAATTTATAAAATTGAATAAAAGTCGTCAAAATTTATAAATTGATCAAAATTTCGTAATTTTTTAAAATTATTTCAATTTCAGAAATTGGTCAAAATTAAATGAAACTTGTGAAAATTTATAATTTTTCCAAATTTATGTATTTGTCACAATTTATAAATTTTTCAAAATGAAAAAAATCGTCAAAACTGAGATGGTAAAAATTCAGAAATTGACAAATTAGCCAAAATATTACATTTGAACTTCTACGAATTGGCGAATATGGAGAAATTGGTCAAAATTGAAAATTGTTCTGTCAAAATATAGAAACTGATCAGAATTTAGAGAATTCTTAACCCAACCTCGCGTCGTGTCCACTCACCATATCGGCGCTTGAGCTCCTCCTCGTTGTCGCAGTACTGGTGGCGCAGGTTCGTCTTCTCGTCCTCGAGCAGCTTCAGCCGCTTCCGCACGTACTCGTCGTCCTTGTGCGCCGCCCCCAGCTCCCCCTGGAGTCCTGCAGCGGCAACAGGGACGAGGGTTAAGAGCGGCAGCAACAAATGTGGCTGAATCACTTACTCTCCACGTTCCACGTCTTGATGGCCAGGTCCTTCTCCAGGTCCTCGATGCGCGTCTGCAGCTCGCTGACCTTGGCCTGCAGGTTGTGGGCGTTCTTCTGGGCGTCGTCCAGCTGCGCGCTGAAGCGCGATTCCTGGTTGACCAAGTCGCGCCTGTGGGGAGGCAGACGGGGAACGGATTAGCAACAACAACGACGACGTCGACGTCAACGTCAACATGTCCGCCCCTCCCTCCCCGGCGCCGCGCCGCGCCGACGACGCCGCATCGCAAAAATACGCGATGAGAAACCGCAGAAGACGACATGAGTCACTTATTTTTGCTTTTTCTCGCTCGGCCTCGGCTTCGGTTTCGCAACATGAGGATTTATGAAAAGAAAAACGCAAATATTTCGCTCCGGCCCGTGTGATGAATGTGTGCGTCGCGCGCCGGACGTTGCCAGACTTCGCAGAGTTCCCACGTCCGCGTGTTTTATTTTTGGGCGAAGAAAGTTCTCTTGTTTATGTTCGCGAATTTCGCACGCATCATTTCGAAAATTACGCGATTTTAATGGAATTCCGAACGAGCAGCCTGCGAATTGGGCCACTGAACTAGTTTCCCTCCCCCAACGCCCCATCGATCTGCATTTTCATGTGATCGGAAGGATCATGGGGTTCGTTGACCAGGACAAACCGTCAGGGCCGCATCCGCATCTCCGTCCGTCCGTCCGTCCGTCGTCCGCAGGTTCAACAACTCGGATGTCGTCCGTCGTCCGTCGGCCTCAGGAAAATAATTAATTCGCTGTGCATTTTCTGTCTTTTTACGCTCTCCATTACGGAAAATGCGCGTTACATCGGCTTCCCCTCGCGAGGGAAATTATATATTTTAATGCTGATTTAAAATGTGTGCTATTTTCGGGCCTTCATTATTTTCGGTTCTTCATTATTTTGGTCTCTCGTTACTTCTGGTCTTTCATTATTTTCCCGACTTTTCTTCTTCGCGATCAGCGTCGTCGACCGGCCAACGATTGCTTCGGACCCGGTTACGCCCCTCCCCGCCCTCCCCCTTCGCGAAATCCGACTCTTCCGCCTCTACCGCCGCAATCGGTCTCCCTTTCCGCCGGCGAATTCCGCTCAAGTTCACGTCTATTTATTTTCCCTCGAACCGACCGCAGTTCTTCGCCCTCGTCGTCATTTCCTCCCCTTGTCGTCATTCTCCGCGTCGGCCGTTCATTCTTTAGTTTTCTTCAGTTCTTCGTTTTTTCAATGACCTTTTCCTCGACTATGTAAACAATCGCCATCTCGCCTTCTGCGGCCCAGCAGAGGGCGGCGGACGAGGGGATCGTGGATTTCACTTTTCCTATTTTCCTACTACATATTTTCATTCCGATCGATCGGTGTCGAAACCAATAGGAGATTCTCGATTGAGAGATTCTCGAAGTGGCGAAAGCCACAGTTTCGTAAACACCTCAGGGCCCACCGAGGCAATGGAGAATCCCGGCAGGAGATCGCAGTCAGACTGGAGTTTGGTTCTTGTGTAAACGGAATGGGATTTCGAACGACTGGGAGACGGTGGGATTCTCGTCATCGCCGTCGATCGGGGGAAATTGCGGTCGGGAACTTCAGACGACGCTCGATCGGGGCGAACCGGAGCCGGTCGATCAAAGCGGACCGAGTGGAATCGATCGAAATTATAGCGAGGTCGAAAGTCTGGAGAGCGGCGAGAACATTCCATTAGCAATTGGCACGCGTGGTGCGGAGACGTTGGGTCTTCCGAGGGGCGGTGGGTCGAGATTTCAAAACAAAACGCGATCGAAACAAATGGGTTTCGCGAAAATGTGGGGGCTTATGAGAGGCGAAATGCGGACAATTGGAGCAGCCGCCGTCGCCGAAGTGACCGAGGTGCATCCAAACAAACATGAGAAACTTGGCGAGCCGACATCGCCGCCGATTCCGCCTCGCTGCGTGCGACGAGGGGCGAGGGGCGGGGCGACGTAAGGCATATGGCCAGTGGGCAGATGTGCGGAGGCGTGGGAACAGTCAGAATGCGCTTCCCGACGCGACTTCGAAAGCTTCCTTTCGCGAATCGGGGCGGCTGTCGAATTCGACTGCGGACCGAGAAGGAAGGAAGTTAATTTTAGACGCGATTCGCAATTGAGATTCGCCCGAATGACGTCACTTTGCCGCCGATCGGCGGAATCTACGTTCAACTTGATCTGCGCCGCCTCGCATTCCGCGAAGAGTCGGATCCCTCCTCCGACCCCTTCGCAATAGCTGCCTCTGGCGTTCTTTGAAGTGGGGGAGGCGAGTTTCGCCACGACTCGCGTCCGTCCGCACCTCCGGCAGCCGATCGAAATTTATTTGCGATCGATGGCTCGGCAGGAAGCGGCAATGAAACGCTACAAAGTGGCCGATGAAGGCTCGCGAAGATCAACAAATCGCTCGGACGGACCAGGTGAGGGTGGGCTGCGGCCCGTGGGCGTTTTTTCGGCAGCCACGTGCGTCCAATTGCGAGATTCGATTTATGGGCTTCGCAAATGGGAACCCGACCAACGACTGGGGACTAGAAAGCGAGTCGGGGGGTTCCCCGACTAGAGAAATACGTTACTTCAACTTTTCGGCGATGCTGGCCTCGAACGGGTCCCCGCTCCTGCCGCCGCGTCCCTCCTCCGTGGCCTGCTCCTCGTTCTCGTCCTCCTCGGCGGTGATCTCGACCGTGCTCCTCGCGTGGTGCCCGGCCAGGCTGGCGAGCGACTTCTTGCCGCCGCTGCCGATCACGCTGTCGTCCAGGCTGCGCCGCTTCTGGCCGGGCGCGCCGTCGCCGCCGCCCTCGACGTGGATCGGGATGAAGTGGACGTTGCCGATGCTGTTGCCGGTGGCGCCGTTGATGTTCACGATGTGGTCGCCGCCGCCTCCCCCCGCCGTCGTCGACGCCGCCGACGCCGCGGTGGCCGACGTGCAGGAGGCGGTCGACTCGACCACGACGTCCGGCAGGCTGATGCTCTCGATGCACACGAGGCGCTCGTGCTCCTCGGCGCCCGCCTCCGCGGCGTCGGCCACGAAGTCGAAGTCGTCGCACTGCATCAGCGTCTCGTCGCAGTCGGTGGAGTTGCCGTCGCGCACGAAGGGCGCCGGCGAGGCGGGCGCGGTCTTGGGGGCGTGTCCGCTCGCGTGGCGCTCGTTCTGCAGGTTGCAGCTGTCGAGCAGCAGGACGCGCGCGGGCGAGCCCGCGTGCGAGTGGCCGCCGATCGAGTCGCCGATGCCGGAGTCGGGGCAGCTGCTGCTCAGGTTCGAGTCGCTGGTGTTCGCGCTCTTCAGGGGCGACCGGACGGACTCGCGCTTGTCGCCGTCCCCTCGCCTCGCTTCCTCCACCTCCTCCTCCTCGTCGTCGTCATCCTCCTCCTCCTCCTCCTGCTCGGGCACGTCGGCGAGGGTCGCGTGGCTCAGCCGCGAGTGCGCGTTCACGAACTGCCAGCGGGAGCTCGCGTCGGCGGCGGGGTGGGCGTCGGGCTCGTGGAAGACGCAGTCGTCGCCCTCCTCATCCTCCCTCCTCCTCCACGGCGCTGATGGACACGCCCGCCTCTGCGTGGGAGGCGTGGGCGCGCGGCCCGCTCTCGAAGTCGTAGAAAACGTCCTGCTCCACCGGGCTGCCGTCGCCCGAGGAGCCGTCGCTGTAGTCGACCACGGTGATCGTGGGCAGCTCCACTCGCGGGTTCACTTTCGGGTTCGGACTCGGGTTCGGATCGGGCGTGTTCGGCGCCTCCTCGCGCACCACCGACTCGCGGAACTCCCGAGGCGTGCTGGCGCGCCTGCTGCGTGGGGGCGGCTCCGGCTTGCCGTTCGTCTGTCCCATCTCTGAGGGCGCGACGTCTGCCTTGGCGCGGTGCAGCAGACGGTCACGATCGCATTCCGTCAACTCGTCCAACCGACTCTTCGCGCCCGCGCTCGGTTCGCTCGGTTCCCGCGATCCTTTCGATTCACACGACTCCTTCGATTCCGTCGAAGACTCGCGATCACTTGGTTCACTTCTGCCGCTCTTGTTGTTGCTGTTTTGGTCGAGCTTGCAATCGTCGTTGTTGTCTTGGTTGGCGTTGTTGTTGCTGCCACCGGTGGTGCCCTCAGGTCTCTCCTCGTCCTCCACTCGCGCACTGCTCGCGGGCTGTGGTTCTTCCGTCGAAAATGCGTTCCGCTCGATGCTCGGCGCGTCTTTGACTCGCGACTCGTCCGCGCGGCTGCTCGGCCGCAACCGATCGCAGTCGCCTTCGCAGTCGTCGTCGTTGTCGTTGTCGCCGTCGCCGCGGTGGAGTCTCTCCCGCTCTCCGCTCTCTGCTGAATCGCTGCTGAGTCGGCGCTCGCTCTCGCGGCCGTCCGCGCTCTCGGCGCTAAATTTAGCCGCCGTCATTTGATAACTATTTGTGGATCCGCGCGAGGGGTCGTGGATCGTCTCAAGGTGGGTCGGCTGCGGCGGCGGCTGCGGGTCGGCGGGGCCGGGACTGACATTTACTGGCGGCGACTTGTAACCGTTGTGGTTACTGTTACTGTTGTTGTTGTTGTTCATGTTGGGGCTGCTGGCGTCTGGAGGGGACGCGCTCTGCTTCCCATTGTTCTGCCGATGCTGCTGCTGCTGCTGCTGCTGGTTGCGATTGCGGTTGTGGTTGCGTCCGCGCGCCATCAGGATCTCGCTGAGGAAGTCGCGACTCCGCTCGAGGGGTCTCAGCCTCCTCCGCTCCTCGCCGGCGGCCTTCGCCTCGTCGAGCGCCGCCTCGGCCTCGTTGAAGAACAAACTCGAGTTGGGCCGGCTGCCCTGCTCGCGTCGCCCGTCGCTCGGCGGCCGCTCGCTCTCGACGCTGCGCGACTTGCCGAGGAAGAAGGACTTCCTCGCACTGGGCTCGGGCTTCTTCTTGGGCGCCTCCTCGCGCTCCTCGGCGTTCGCGCGGCTCCGGCCGTTGACCAGCGCCAGGCCCAACCACGACTGGCGCTTGCTCTCCGCGCTCTTGCCGGCCCTGCTGCTGCTGCTGCTGCTGCTGGGGTGGCGGTACTTGACTTCGTGCAAAGATGGCGCTGGGGTCGCTTCCGCTCGGGGCGACGTCGTCGTACTGGTCGTTGTGCTCGGCTTCGACTTCGTGCTCGTGTTCGTGGGGGCCGGTTCTACATTCTCTTTGGCGTCGAGCGGATCCTGTTGCCTGCTTCCGGATGCCGAATCGACCCTTGTGGTGGCTGTTGTCGTTGTTGTTGTTGTTATTGCCCTGGTTGTCGCCGTGATTTTTATGGCCAGCGGAAACGTGTCCCTGCCGCTCAGCTAATTCGTTTCGACTGCCGCCGCGCTCGTCGTGAGCACCGCCGCCCCAAGTGGCAGCCGCGATCGCGTTTATTTTGCCAAATTCTAGCGCCAGCCCGCGCCCGCCCGTGGCTGAATTCGCCGCTCGCTCTCCGCGAACGGGCGGCGCTCGATTAGCCGTGAAGTTGGGCGCAGCGCTGGCTAAATTTACTTCGCCATCGAAATAGATCGGCTCTCCGCGTCTGCGGGCCCCGCTCCCGGCGGCCCCGGGCGCCTCCTCCAAGTCGCGCAAATCGTCCAATTCCTCGATGGCTGCTCTGGCGATCGAAGGCATCGGCCCCCTTCGCCCCGCCGTCGCCGTGGCCCGCTCGCGCTCCTCCTCGCTGAGCGGCCGGTACTTCTCGGCGCCCAGCGCGGCCGATCCCTCATCTTTGGGGCGGCTGCTCTTGTCTTTGCTCTTGTTCTTGGAGCGGCGAAATATGTTGAACATCGCTCCGAATTCGCCTCTCTCTCTCCTCCGCTTCCTCTCTCGGGCGCTGTTCGTCTTCAACTCGTTCTCCTCGCTCTGTCTGGTCACGTCCGTCCTACGAGGACCATCCCTCGATTGGGCGGAATCGGACCTCTCTCTCGCTCTCGCTCACTCGCTCTCGAGATCTCTTCCGATTCTCTTGAAATTTCCACTCGGAGACTTCGATTCGTTTATTTTTGGTTTTATTCAAGTTTCTACCTGTGGAATGTTTTCGAGAAAATAACTTTAATTGTCAACGAATGGCGGGCGTTTTCTTGCAAGCTTTGAGTAGATTTGTTTGGACAGATGCTCGCCTGTCGCTGGACCCCGCCACCCCGCCCGAGTCGGATCATCAAAGAGTTCCCGTTGCTTTGAGAGCCAGAAGAAAAACACCACCGACCACCCGCACGCCCGTCACTTTCTGTCACTGTCGGCAGGGCGCTTTGTCATCATCCAAGTGTCGCCAGACTCGTCGCCGACCTTGACGCACCATCTCGCGGCCCCAGACGGATGGAAGCAACCCCCATTCGAGCCGTATCAGATTCACCCGTAGATGGCCGATACGACTCGATAGGCGAAGACAAGTGCGGCTCGAGTGGAAGCAAAGATTATGCGGATAATGCGATTGTCGCCGTACCGGGTGTCCATCGATCAAGGGAAACCCTGCAAAGGAAGTAATACGACGTGGCCTGCAGCGCACTCCAAATCACAGCTCAATCGGTTCGCGTAGATGGACGATTTACGACCGGACTCGGTTTGTGATTTACGGCGGCATTTTTGCAATATTTTCATTAGAATCGAGTGCGGATTTCGGCTGCCGGAGGAGCTGCCGTCCGACCTCCGATAAGATACCGCTCGGCGCGATCGTCACCGGTCGACGGAGCTTTATCGAACCGACGGAGGGGACGTCGTATAAATTGGCCGGCAGCGCGCGCCGAACCCCAGTTGCACTGCGACACCATCCAACCACTAAACTCTATCCGAAAGTCATGGCTTCAAAGGTTCTCCTCGGCCTGCTGGCCGTGCTCTTCTGCGCCCCGGCCGTGCTCGGCGTCACCATCGTCTCGCGGTCGGAGTGGGGCGGCCGCTCGGCCACTAGCAAGACCTCGCTGGCCAACGGACTCGCCTACGCCGTCATCCACCACACGGCCGGCTCCTACTGCAGCACGAAGACCTCGTGCATCCAGCAGATGAAGAACATCCAGGACTACCACCAGCTGACGCTGGGCTGGTCCGACATCGGCTACAACTTCCTGATCGGCGGCGACGGCAACGTGTACGAGGGCCGCGGCTGGAACGTGATGGGCGCGCACGCCACCAGCTGGAACTCGAAGAGCATCGGCATCTCCTTCATGGGCAACTACAACAGTGAGTACCCGACCTCTGGTGACTGGTCCCAAGCCCACTCTAATCTGCTGCAACCCCACAGATGACAAACCCACCGCCGCCCAGATCTCGGCGGCCAAGAGCCTGCTGTCGGAGGCCGTGTCCCGCGGCCAGATCTCCTCCAGCTACACCCTGTACGGCCACCGCCAGGTCGGCAGCACCGAGTGCCCCGGCACCAACTTGTGGAACGAGATCCAGACCTGGTCCAACTGGAAGGCCTAGGGCGCCACTAGCTGTAGCTTCCTGGTCGTCTTCGTCTGAGTTCAATAAGAGTTCATTGCAAAGAAGTCAGGTCTTTATTTGGAGGGTCGCCGAGTTCTCGAGTCTCGCACTCGAAGGGCTGCGAAAGGGGGAACTCGGAGAGCTCTTCACGGCCTCCGAGACTATAAAAAGAATCCCCTCTCGCGAGAGTGGGGTGGGAGTCCCATTTGGCCGAGGCGATCGCGCAGCCGGTCGCTTGTAAACAGAAAACAAGATCCAAAATCGAAACGCAATTCGAACGAAATCGAATCAAACACGAACAAAGCCATTGACGTCAGTCGGGCGGTTGTGTTCGAGCATGGCAACGCCTTCCGGTGGCCCCAACGTGATGGGGACCCAGTGCAGAAGAAGAAGGGATGTAGATCGGAATGGGGACACGAACACGGAACAGGGCGGAAAGAGGCGTCTTTGTGGGATTTATTTCGTCCCAATTTTCAAGTTCAAATGTCGCCGTTCTTCGAAGTCGTGCCCAATGTCGCACACACGGCGCCCTCCCCCGCCGCCGCGTGCAGAGTTCTCCATCGCATTGGCGGAGGAGACGCGTTCTATAAATAGACATGAGCCAATGAGTGCAGCTGGAGAGCTTTCGGTTCTCGTCCGCGGAAAGCGCAGCGGGACGAGCGAAGACACCAACCGCGGGAGTCGCGAAAGTTCGAGTGGAAGTCGTTGAGCACAGGGTGGTTGAGTGGGAGTCGGAACGAAGGCAAACAACAAGGCCCGAAGCTGATCGATGGGTCGGAATGGGGCCCAATTACCCGATAGTCAGCTGTCGTAAATCACGCGTCGTGAAAGGAGACCAGGCCAGAATGTAAACAACAACAATCGCAAAAGCTGTTTGTTTTCGCACGAAGTTTTCAAACATCCACTTTCGGATATCTTCTAAATCATGTTCGCAGAAGATTCACGAGGTCTGGGCTTGTTGGTTTTTTATTGTGCTTGGAACGAGAACAGATTCCGTCTGTTCGAGAGGCCATAAATTAAATGTCTAAGAGCGCCCTGCGAGTGGTTTTATGACGAGCCAAATCTATGTCAATGCTAGGCCCACGTCGCACGGGTCACGGCAAACTCGCGAAGCATTCATCGGAATTCTCAGGCAAGACCCGGGAAATTCTGGTGGGACAATTTACGACGAATATTTTTTCAACGCGGTGCCGAGTGTTCTGCGACGACATCGAGCGGCGCACCTCGCATTATTCGGCATAGTCAATAATATGTGTCTATCAACGCCGAAGTCGACTGGCCGAAGGCTGCACCGATTGCTGATTCGTCTTCGCGCTCGGTAATCGGTAGTTGGGGGTGGGTGCTCGACTCGCCACCGCCTCGGCACCGAAGAGTTCTGGGAAAACAGCTGAAATCGCTCAGGAAATCACTTGGGGATCGTTTTCGTCGTCTTTTATCTCAATCTTTGAACTTTTCCATTGGAAACGCATTTAGAATGGCGTCATTTGTTGTTCTCGCGATCGATCGTTTTCGCCGACGCCGGGGAAGAAATTCGCGAGGCGTCGACGGCGACGCGACATCCGGTGGCACGCGGCTGGAGGCGGCCCAGAGACGGACACGTCAAGGAGCCCAAGTGCTGCGATCTCTCGGCGTCACCATCGCCCCCATCGATCTTCCCTCCCGCTCACACTCACTGAAGTCCCACCCGCCCGTCGGCAGAGCAGCCTCTTGGTCTCGGTCTTGGCATGATCCCAACTGACATTGACTGATGTTGCTGCTCCCCTCGCATGCTCACAAACACACACACAGACATACACATGTGTGGGTTAATGTTTTTATGGATTCTTGGCCATTCCTTCGTAATAATTTCGTGCTCTTGTCTCTTGAAATGTTTTCTCTCGTGTTTATGTTTCTTCTTAATTTTCAAGTAACAATTTTATGGGATTTTCATTGTTTTGTTGTTGCCACAGCTTCAGCTTCAGATCGTTGTGTAAATACAAATTTTTTTGACAAACAAGGAGGAGGCCTGTGGGGCGGTGAGGGGGCTCCTCCTTTCCTCCACTTCCCATTTGAAATTCGGGAACCGTGTCGGCTCGAATTAATTTCCATTAGTCGTCGTTGGGCAATGATTCATGAAATTTACGATCGCCCGAGGGCCGGGGGATTCCAACAAATTCTAAAAGTTTCCTGATTCTCGATTCCTTCATCTATGTTTCCGTCCCTGTCTGTCTCCGTTGGTCGATGGAGGTTATTCGGTGTCAGGTCCTTTTGTCAATCCTTCATCATCCCCACCCTATGGACCCCGGGATCCCGTCGATAACCATCCAAATCCATCTTCAAAGCTTGCAAGAAAGTTCGATTTGGCCGCGTGGAAAACTGAGAAATTACCTGCTTCTTTGCGAATAAAGGACTGGATCCCGAATGTTCCGAAATGCCGTTAAATGCAGCCCGATCTTTGCGCTGTTGTTGTTGTTTTTGCAGGGTTTTGATAATTAATATTTCTGACACTGAAGTCGAGTCAATAAACTCTTTGTTGACATTTCGTAAAAAATATGTCTATGTGTATATGAGTGAAGCACGACACACAAACACACACACACAGAGCCACTGACGACATATGCAAGCGAATTTTCGCGAGTGAAAATTGCAAGATGTCGCCGTAACAACAAAACACGTTACAACAAAAATCACGTTTGCCAAAATCGTAGAATTTACGACAAAAAACAAAATCAAGGAAAATAATCGAAATAAAGGGAAATTAAAAACGCGTGAATTTGTCGCCAGGCGACGAAGCAACGGGTCGGACGCACACGAAGCACCTGAAGCGACGACGAACGCGATACGAGCACGAAAGTGAATGCGAAAACCGAGGCGCTCGCACTTCGGCGGCGACCCGACGACGACGAGCAGCGCCAGAGAAGACGACGAAAACTCGCGTCGCTGCCGGTGCAGCCGGCGGGCGACGTCGCGACGGAGGAGAATCCTCGGGCCGGGAGAGCCGAAGAGAGCGAGAGAGACAGATGGAGAGCTCCCCCGTTCTGGGAGGAGAGCGAGATCGCGGGACATATTTATAGAAAATGTCGGAAATTCGTTTGCAAATTGGAAAAATAAAATACACAAGTAAGTGGATCGTTGGGAGGCTCTTGAAAAACAATTAACCAATTCTCCTCCCCTGCCATCTTCCCCCCGCGCTTCCCCCTCTCCGCGCAGCCTGCATCTGTCCGATCTGCGCCTTGTCCCCTCCTGCAGTTGGCTCTCGTTGCCTCCGCGTCCTGAATTAACGCGAATTTTCTTTATGTTTTCTCCCCAATATAAACATGGGATGATTTCTCTATTTCTATTCATTTGCGAATATATTAACTGTTTGTTTATTTTCCTATTGAGTGCAGATGTTCTGATCATTCGCCAAAAATCTGCGAAGGTTCCACAGTTTGTTTATCTGTGGCGTGGCCTGGAGTCAAGAAAATTCTGACGCTGCTGGGTCCGAGACCGAACACAACCGGGTCTAAAAGGGTTCTCTAGTTCTACCCGAGTAGCCCGAAACCAGTTCTCGAAGTGGAAATGGGCGTATTTAATGAGAGGGGTTATCACAATATTCATCTGAGGGCTAAAAACAAACCAAATATATGACAAATTTTAAAATAAATTTAATTTTTTATTTTTTTAAATAAATATTTTTTTAAAAAAAAATATCAAAAATTTTTATAAAAAATTTCTTAAGTTTATTATTTTTTTTTTGTTAAAATTTATCATTATCTATTAAAAAATTTATTTTGTGAATTTTTTTTTTTTTAAACCGTGAATATTGTAAAATTGAAATTATGTAAATTCCATTAAAATAATATTCACATTTGGGTTAGCACAATATGTACTTGATGATACTAAGAAAAAAAATTATTTTAAATTTTATATGCTATATTTTAGATAAATTAAAATCAAAAAAATTATTTATCGTATCATATTTCATATTGTTCATTAAATATTATTCAAGTCTTTTTTTATTATATTTTTTACTTGGTTTTTATTATTATTTTATTTTATTCCGAATGTCTTGTTCACTAGATTATTGCACTTGTTACAAGACCTTCCTCCCACTAATTCGTGTAAATATTACAATTTCCTTACAAACAGGTGAATATTGTGAAATCAAATCCCCTCTCATTAAAATGCCTCGGTCTTGGATCGATCCTGCGTAGACCGAGGCGCTGCACGTCGGCTGTCCAAAGTCCGGCGAAGCGCTTCCTTATTTAGCGTCCACCGATGTCGGCTGATTCATAGTCAAGAGCGCGGATGGCGCAGAAATAAATCCCTAGGCGAGGGGATGCAGGACTCTCAGTATTGCGAAATAAGGAAACGTTCCGCGGACAAATTAAATGCGCGATCGTATAAATACACGACTAATCGTCGCTGTGGCTAAAAATATTGCGCAATAAATGCACTGGAACAGCGGCTACGAAGAGGAAGAGGACAAGAGGAAAAACGACGCGACATCGCCAGGAGCATCAGCATCTGAATCTGTCGCCGCGATTGCGGAGACGCGCGACTGTCGCGAGAATGACGAGGGCCGGGTCTGGGCGGTGTCTTCCCCCCCCGCCACCCCTCGTCCGCCGCTCCCTAGGTTTCGCCGAGTAATTATTCCCGCGCTGATCTGAAAAACTCTTTGCCCCGAGGTTGCGTTGTTTTGTCTAATTTCAATCTGTGTTTCTCCCTTTGGAGTCGGTTGCGTTGTTGCAGTTGTTGTTGCTGCTGCTTGACAAGTCAGCGGCGACTTCTTTAGTGGATTTTGTTGTTGCGCCGGAGTGACGATTAATCGCAACGAACAGGTGAGTGCGCGTGGGCCCCAGCATTAATTTCAGCCGCCGACAGGCCGTCGTTGTGGGAGCTTCTGGAGAAGCCGATGCGGACACAGGACACGGGAATCCCCGAAATAGACTGATGGCAGAACGATGTTTCTCTCGCCCACCCCGCAGCCGTCAATCAGTTTTCGAATTGTCAAGAGTCATTCTTCTTGGAGCTCGGAGGAGAAGAGGCAGGAGAAGGTGGGGCTGAGAGCGGGGAGAGAGAAGTAAACAAGCAAGTGAGTCTGCTGCCTCAGGGGCCATAATCAGTGCCGACGTGGAACCTTCAGAGCAAACTTTTTGGCGGTCGGAGAAACCCGCCCGATGGTCGACGGTTGGACGTCGAGCACGAGGTCCCGGCCCCCAAGTGGGTGCATCTCCCGCGACGTCATCGACGGGGCGCAGCTGCCCCCCAATATTTCAAATCCGGACCCGCCGCCCCGCGACCGAGATTACTGCCACCGTTTCGAGACTAATTAAATGCAATTGCTGAGGTGAGACAGTTGCTCGACTGACAATAACTTTCGCTAGCATTGGCCGCGGATTTAGTTGGGAAATTCATTTCGAAATCTCCCAGAGATCGAGGTCGTGGCCCGATTTCGCAATAATTGAAATATAGAATGCTCGCAAAGGCCGCGACACGGTTTCGATTAGCGACCGAATCGCAGAGAGAGCGAGAGGGAGGGAGATTGGCTACGATAAGCAAAGAAGAAGGAGGGTGAAACTACTCGAAGACCTTGGCCCTTCGGGGTTTGTCGGGGTTTTATTCGGAGGAAATCCCGTGTCCCTTGGCTGGAGGATCCGATCCGCCAACTCGCCGTCCAACTGCTCGCGTGCCACGAGGGTGTCGATCGCCACCCGTCGATTATCGATCGGATAATCGAGCGATCGGCGCGAAGACGGAAAACAAAGTCCCAGAATACCCCGAGAATCTCGCGGCTTCTCTGGCCGCTCGCCAGGATCGAAGACGTTTATAGTGCGGAATCGCAACAATAACAACAATGAGACCGTTGTGTGGTCGTTGTTTCCATTTAATTGCAACGCAAATGCACCGCAAGAACAACAACAGCAACAACAAAGAGAGGGAATCCACACACGTTTTCGCAATAAGCCATCAATAATAATCAAATGACGCCCCATCCGTCTGTCTGTCCGTCCGTCCGTCGTCGGTCGGTCGGCGTCACCGGCCCAAGATTCGCATAAATCGCGATGGCAGCCACTCGAGAGCTGTCGCAGTTTCGATCCCAATTTGTCATCTCCGGACGCGACATCTGCCAGCGGCGGCGACCGTGGCCGTTTAGAGCGGCCGACTGGGGCGAGCGGCCAGGCGGGGGCTTCCCCGAGACGGCTTGGACCCAAACCGCCCGCCCCTCGCCCCGGCCCTTCGACGGACCCATGGACTAATAGCCCATAATCGGAGACTGTCAAGCACCGATCTCTTCGCCATTTTCGCGACACAATTCGCCATTTCCGACTATTCGGCCCCTTTCCGCTTTTTGAACATTTTTGTCTATTCTCAAACAAAGTCGTTTTCGGAATGTGCTTCCGAAATAAATCACATCATTCACCTGTTGCAGATCCATTCGAAGCGTCGCCGGGCTCTCGTTTTAGTTGTTGGTCGTTTTTATATTTCGTTTTTCTTATTTATTTACTAGTGCTAGTTGGCAGCCGTTTTGTGGTCATAAAAACATGACGCCTCGGTCACCTACGACGCGAGCGACGGCGCAGGTGATCGATCGGGACTTATTCATAGCACACGAAATCGCTTCAGAACACAATCACAGCCGTCCATGGAGGGGCGGCGTGACCTTGGGAAGTCCCCCGGGAGTACTCACCAGTAGTCGAAGAACTCGTTGAATTCGTCCTTTGGCTGCTCGCGCTCCTGGTGCAGGAGGCGCTTCTGCTGCTTCAGCGACTCCTCGTCGAAGGTGACGCGCTTCATGGTCGCCGTGCTGGAGGCGGCCGAGTTGGGGCCCGAGCTGAACTCCTCGGCGATGCCGCTGTCGTCCTCGGTGTCCGAGTCCTTCTCCACCTCGGGGGACCCTTCGTCGGCCGGGCGCCTGAACAAATAGTCCATGGTGGGCAGCTTTGACACACTTCACTTTTGTCTGTCTTCTTTTCGATCACTTTTTCGCCTTTGTTTGGATATTCTTATCTATTCTTCTCTCTATTTATCTGTCGGAGGAGCGATCGCGGATCGTTCGAGGCGGGAACACGTCGCGCGTACCGTCGGATGCCTCGAATTCACCTGAGGCTCTTCGCGGCGGAGGCGACTTCGACCGCTCTGGGCGGCTGCGACGATCAGCGAGTGACGCTGACGTCAGCGGGCGACTGACGTCGTCCGGCGCTGCGTGGCGCGCGCTGCCGTCTCGCCGACGGACCGAGTTCTGCGGATGGAATCGCGACGCGTCTTCGCGCAACAACTACTGGCGAGAGAACTCAATCACGAGAACCCGAGAATCAGAAGACAACGTCAGCAGTCCACGAACGAACTGTTTCTATTCGCCCGCCGGTCTGGTCGCATCCGCGCGATGCACAAGAATCTCTTGGATGCGACAATTGACAAATATCTTGCGTCTTCGCCGAACCCTCGCCTCACTCGGATTCGTATTCGCAATCGCAATCGGGCCCTGATTCTGATTCCGATTCCGATCTGCAGCGGAATCGACGGCGACTCGGTCCGATCCGCTGCCGGCCACTTGCTTTTATTGGCAGCTCCTTTTGTGTCCGTCGCCTTTGTCGTCGTCGCCGCCGATTTCGGCGACAAAGTGTGGCTCGCATTGTTTCCGCGACGCACAGGGTGCAGCGCACACAAAGGGGCGCCGAACCAAGAGCAATAAACGGCGCCCGGGGATCGAGGACCGCACGTCCGAAGCGCGTCTGGAAGCCGATATCCTAAAGAGAGGAAAAACACACTCGTATATTTCCGTGTTGAGATTATTTTGTTTAAGAGTCGTGTTTTAAACAATTTAAATAATGTTGAATATTTGATTATTTACTTTCGAAGTAGTAAATTTGGTGTAAATTAAAAGAACATTCTTCGTTACTGAAAAGTTTTCCTTTGAAGTAATAAAAATAAACCTCCGATTTACCAAATCATCAATGAAATGTTGTGAACAACTACATAGAAAAATGTTTCCATCAAGGGGTCAAATTTCCGTAGGAAACGGAAATATACGTGAAGTTGTCATCGATGGTGATATCGCTTCCGACTGAAATCGGCTCGTGATTCGCTCCCGACACTTGTTGACGCATCGCCTGAGGGAGTCACGGTTGCCACATTCGCCCAATTGTACCAAATTTGGTACAATTTTACTAAAGGTGGTACATTACTTTAAGAATAACAATTTTCACATTTAATTTCACTAGCTGGATACTTTTTTTAAATATTTAAATTCAATTCAAATGTTTATATTTTCTTGTTTCTATTCAAAAAGCATAAAAATTGACGATTTCTGATAATTTACTGTTTTAAAGCATTTTAAAGAATTCGGAGAAAAGAAATAGTAAGACTTTAGAATGTCCATCTGTGAAATTGAATTTTTGTTAATATACCCCCTGAATAATTACTCAATTGTTTATCAAATATCATTATTATGTTGAAAAGTTGGTACTTCTTATTGATTTTTGGTACATAAGAAGTCGACGCGTGGCAACCGTGATTCACAGCACGTGAGGCGTAGAGCAAGGGAGAGTGAGGGAGTGAGAAAGCGATAGCGCCGGTAGAGATTGCAGTCGCAGCAGTTGGCGACCTTAAAAGATAAGCGATACATCCCAAGCACGGAGAGGAAGGCGACGACGTTCTGTTTACATGCGGAGCGAATGGAGCGGTCAATAGCACGCGTTTCTCCTCCGACGGGAGTTGACACATTCCGCGGTCGCAGGCAGAGGGTTTTGTGAGCGATACTAAATTTTCTGGAATTTGAATTAAAATCGATTTTTCTAAATGGAGTTCTCAACGCAATTCATTAGTCTTTAGTATAGAACTCTATTTACGGAAACTGGGCTTTACAACATTGCGCTCGGCTCCGAACGCGGCTTGAGAGCGCTCTCAGAGAACCGTTGGGCTCGTGCTCAAGCTGCGAGACCTCAATTTGTCGCCAACAATAACAAAAGCCTCAGCAAACAGCGCCCGTTGAAAGTCGGAAACACATCGGCGGAGCTTCTGGCCGAAAGAGAAAGGAGAGAAATTTTGCGCGAAACGTGAATCTCGGCTGAGTTCGGGCCGAAGCGGGGCTTCGAATAAAAGGCACCTGTTGTGCTGGGCTGGCCAGTAGAATCGACGTCGAGCAACATGAAGGTGCTTTTCTGTCTGGCGATCGTGCTGGCCGCGCTGTTCATCGCAGACGCGCGGGAGGCGCCGCCGCGCGCGCCCGAAATCGGGGACGACCGCAGGGAGATCGCAGAGCTGCCGGGAAACGGAGTGATTGCGGACCTCGAAGGTGAGAGTGGGCGAGGAAACAGAGGCGAATTCGTCTGCTAATGTGTCACCTTCCGCAGGTCCGCCCTGCTCGCTGGACGTCCAGAAGGACCTGCCGAAGCGGAACGCCAGCCAGCCGCTGTACCTCGTGCCCGGCACCGACCGCGTCTGGCTGCCCAACGGCCGGGGCTTCCTGGAGGTGCCGCGCGGCGCCAGCATCGAGCTCTTCTGCAGCCGGGCCTTCGCCAACAGCACCGGCGTGAGCGTCCCGAGGAGGACGCAGCTGGTGCGGGCCTCCTGCCTGCAGGGCCGCACCTTCCGCTGGGGGGGCGCGAAGTGCGAGCTGCAGCAGTTCGCGTGCTCGGCGCCGCCGCGCTTCGTGGCCGAGCGCACGGGGGCGGCGTGTGCGGGGGGCCGGGCGACGCTGTACCGCGTGGGCTTCAACGTGACGCGCGGCCGCTTCGTGCGCACGATGTCCGTCTGCCACGACGACGACGCCCTGCGCGCGCTCTACTCGCAGCACCGCCTGCAGCCGGCCAACGCGCACTTCCAGACCTCCGTCAAGCGGACGCCCTTCAGCCAGGCGGGCCTCTTCCGCGGCCTCAACCTGAACGCCCTCTACTCGCAGGCCAACCAGCGCCGGGCGGCCGAGGCGCTGCTCGCGGGCCTCCACGAGCGGCTCTTCGCCAACGGCAGCCTGCTGCTGACGCGCGGCCACCTGGCGGCCAAGGCGGACTTGGTCTACGGGGCGCTGCAGCGCTCCTCGTTCACGTTCCTGAACGCGGCGCCCCAGTGGGCCTCCTTCAACGGCGGCCAGTGGAGCCGGCTGGAGGACGAGGTGCGCAAGTTCGTGGCGCGCGCCGCCCTGGACGTCGACTGCTACACGGGCACCTGGGGCACGCTGGCGCTGCCGCTGCCCGGCGGCGAGCGGCGGCCGCTCTTCCTGGGCCGCGACGCCAACAACAACGGGCTGCTGCCCGTGCCCCAGCTCTACTTCCGGGTGCTGGTGGACCGCGCCCACCCGGCGCGGGGCATCGCGCTCGTGGGCGTGAACAACCCGCACGCCTCGCTGGCCGAGATCCGCGCCGAGTACGAGCTCTGCGAGGACATCAGCGCCGAGGTCGGCTGGCTGGGCTGGATGCGGAACGAGAACCCCCGGAAGGGCTTCCTCTACGCGTGCCGGGTGCCCGACTTCCTGCGCGTGGTCGACACCCTGCCGCCGACGCTGGCCGCCGTCCGGGAGACTCTGGGCGCGTGGGCATCGTCCCAACCGAGCCGAGATGTTTCGTACACATAGCCAAATACACAATAAAACGCATAAATACCGGTTGAGGTCGAGTGGCTTCGTCCCTGCAGATAAGTGTCAGCACATGGTCGTCGATTGGGCCTTATCTGGGCCTCCTTCGGCTTCGAGTTCAAGTGCGATTCACGTGTCGGGGCTTATCTCTGGAGGTAAAAACACCGCGGAAACACATCGGCGCACAGAAAATCTGTAATTGGAGAACTCGTTAATTAAGGTTCCAGTTGTATAGATTCCGATAAATGGGCCACTATTTCTTGGAATTCAAGTAGAAGGTTCAGGGAAATCAGTTTAAAAAAATACTAAATTACAAAAAAATAATATTTAAAAAATAATGTGAAATTTTCAAATTTATGAACATTAAAATTAATGAGACATTAAAATTAGTGCAATTTTTAAATTTATTAAAATTGTTGTATCATGAAAATATTTTACTGATTTTTTGGAAAAATGTAAAATTTTTCCAAAAAATTGAATTGTTAAAATTTTTTATAATTTTTTTTAATAAAATGTGTTTTAAATTATATAAATACAATTTTTTGATTTATATAAATATTTTGTAAAATTTATGAATTTGTACAATTTATTTGGGATTATTTTTTGATGATGAAGCTCGAAGGATGATTAGTTTGGTTATTTCATGAAGAGTAATCGGTACTCGCGTTGTCGAGTGTTCTTGGGATGGGGTGACGTGAGCACCGAATTCGAGGCAAGGGCCTGATAAGTTTGATGAACCAATCGTGTGTCTTGTCAAGTCTTGTCTTGCATCGATAGGACGGACAGAGGGCTCTACTTGAGCCCAGGAGCCCTCGGTAACCAACAGTTGAGACCTGAAAAACACGCGAAGTTCAACGACTATCTGCGGTTCTTATCGGCCGAGGAGTGGGACAAGGCGACAGGGCACAGGGACAAGGGACAAGGGACATGGGAATGAAGAACTATTTAAGAGGCTCCGGCCCACCTCGGGTTCAGTCAATTCCCAGCCCGTCATGAAGTTGTCAACTATTCTGCTGCTGCTCGTCGGCAGCTTCGTCCTGAGCTGCTGCGAAGCCAGGATCCTGACCGGAGCCAGGATCCCCGAACCCGAAGCTGTGATCTACGAGGAGCCCGGCCACGCCCGAGCCTCCGCCTGCTCCGTCGCCATCAAGGGCGGCATCAAGGACCCCCAGCCGCTGTTCGTCGCGCCCGGCACCGCCGAGTTCTACCCCTTCTCGGCCACGGGCACCATCGAGGTGGCCGCCGGCCAGACCGTCGAGCTCCACTGCCCCAAGAGCTTCGCCGCCCCGCTGTCGGGCAGCAGCGCCGTCGCCACCTGCGTCGGCGGCACCACCTTCGCCGTCGGCGACGTCCAGCTGCCCATGGAGGCGATCGTGTGCACCTCGTGGCCCTCGTTCACGGCCAGGAAGTCCGGCCAGGCCTGCAACGGCGGCACCACCCTCGTCGACGTCGGCTTCCAGCTGGACGCGGCGCGCTTCCTCACGCAGTACCAGGTCTGCTTCGACGAGGACGAGGAGGTCACGCGCTACGTCCACCACCGGCTGGCGGCGGGCAGCAACTACTACCAGACCGGCGTCGACCGGCTGACGTTCACCACGGCCGGCTTCTTCGGCGGCAAGAACGTGGACAACCTCTACAAGACGGCCACCCAGATGCAGACGATCGACGCGGCCCTCGGGGGCGACGGGGCGCGGTACTTCGACGTGCAGAAGAACGTGTTCCTGGCGCGCGGCCACCTGGGCGCCAAGGCCGACTACGTGTTCGGCTCCGAGCAGCGCGCCACCTTCCTGTTCCTGAACACGGCGCCCCAGTGGCAGGTCTTCAACGCGGGCAACTGGCAGAAGGTGGAGGACGGCGTGCGCGCGTGGGTCTCGCAGAACCGGCTGAGCGTCGAGTGCTGGACCGGCGTCTACGGCGTGACCACGCTGCCCAACAAGGACGGCGTCGAGACGCCGCTGTACCTGGCCTACGACCCGAACGGCAACGGCCTGATCCCCGTGCCCATGCTCTACTTCCGGGTCGTGGTCGAGCCCGCCACCGGGCGCGGCGTCGTCTTCGTGGGCGTGAACAACCCGCACCTGACGCTGGAGCAGATCGAGCAGGACTACGTCCTGTGCCCGGACGTGAGCGACAGGATCTCGTGGCTCAGCTGGAAGAGGAGCGACATCACCGCCGGCTACTCGTACGCCTGCGAGGTCGAGGAGTTCCGCAAGAAGGTCGCCGACCTGCCCGCCTTCGCGGTGAGCGGACTCCTGTACTGAGCGGGCTCCAATAGAAATTGCGCCGCACTCGGTGTGGATAGTGAAACTTGTCTTTTATTCAACACTTGCACATAAATAAAGAATCTATTCGCATCGTAATCAGAGCTAAAAATACCCCAGATAAGCAGCCGCGCGATAAAACCTCTTCGGGCTGACTGGACGGACTCGGATCTGGCTTTAAATCACTCGCAACACTCGCTCGCTCGCTCGTTCATTCATTCATTCTTTCGCAACGCCCGCCCCACTGGCCACAACTAAAAGCCAACTGTCGACGGGTCTGGTCGTATTTATTGCTTGTTCTTTATCTGGTCGGCGGACAGGAGCAGGCCTAGAGCAGCAGGCCTCCCTTGGCGGTCAGGTAGGGCAGGTTGGGCACCTTCTGCAGGAACTCCTCGACCTCGCAGGCGTACGAGTAGCCGGTCCGGATGTCCGTCGGCTTCCAGTTGACGTAGGTCACCTGGTCGCTGACGTCGTTGCAGAGGATGTAGTCCTGCTGGATCTGCTCCAGCGTCAGGTGCGGGTTGTTCACGCCCACGAAGACGATGCCGCGGTGGGTCGCCGGCTCGATCACGACGCGGAAGTAGATCTTGGGCACCGGGATCAGGCCGTTGTTGTTCTCGTCGTAGGCCAGGTACAGCGGGGTCTCGACGCCGTCCTTGTTGGGCAGCGTGGTGACGCCCCAGACGCCCGTGTAGCAGTTCACGTACATCTTGTTCTTCGAGACGTGCGAGCGCACGCCGTCCTCGACGCGCGCCCAGTTGCCCGCGTTGAAGACCTGCCACTGGGGCGCCGTGTTCAGGAACAGGAAGGTGGCGCGCTGCTGGGTGCCGTAGACGAAGTCGGCCTTGGCGCCCAGGTGGCCGCGCGCCAGGTACACGCTGGAGGTGTCGAAGTACGAGGAGGCGTCCATGCCGAGCTCGGCGCTGATCGTCTCCTTCTGCGTGGCCGTCTTGTAGAGGTTGTCCACGTTCTTGCCGTCGAAGAAGCCGGCCGTGGTGAACGTGATGCGGTCGACGCCCGTCTGGTAGTAGTCGGCGGCCGGGGTCATCTGGTGGCGGACGTAGCGCGTGACCTCCTCCTCCTCGTTGAAGCAGACCTGGTACTGCTCGGCGAAGCGCGTGGTGGAGATCTCGTAGCCGACGCTCACGACGATGCCGCCGTTGCAGGTGGCGCCGGTCTTCTTGGCGGTGAAGCTGGGCCAGGACTTGCAGACGAACTCCTTGAAGTCGTAGCTGGTGCCGTCGACCTTGAAGATGGTGCCGCCCACGCAGGTGGCGGTCAGGAGCTCGGTCGCGAAGCTGGTGAACTGCTTCGGGCACCACATCTGCATCGTGCTGCCGGAGTCGACCTCCATGGCGCCGAGCTCGTTGTAGGGGTAGAACTCCGAGGAGTCGGTCTTCAGGAAGACGGGCTGCGGGTCCGTCAGGCCGCCGCGGATGGTGACGCTGCACTCTGCAAAGGAAGGGAAGAGACGGCCAGCGAGTGATTCCTGCACTTCAGACTCCTTGGTTGACTCGATTCGACTTACCACCGGCTCGTGTCTCTGGGAGCGGGGCGACGAGCAGCTCGCGCTCGAAGATCTCGTCCTCCGCGGGCACTGGAGGCACCTCGACGTCGTCCGAGCCGCGGTCCGCCCTGAAGTGCTCCATCAGGTCGAGGGGGATGCGCTCCACCCTGGCGGAGCAGGCGCCCAGGAAGCAGAGGCCGCCCAAGAGCAGCAGTAGCGAGGTATTCAACTTCATGGTTGTGCAAACTTTGATCCGTGACGGACGGCCGTCGCCCTTAAATAGCCGCAGATAAGGATTCCCGTTCTAATCCCTCGGTTGGACATTGGTGTCCACTCTTGTTGTTGTCGTGTTGGGGGTTGGGGCTCGCCGTACGACGCAAATTGGAATTCGCACGAAGACGAGATAAGATACTAGGAGGGGCCTCAAAAGATCTCTGGCGGAAGCCCCACTGGGCTTCTTCCAATCGCTATCTGGTACCGTGCTGCCCATCCAACGGACTGATGTCTATCGCTGCAGTCCAAGTCGACATCGTGCGCATGCCAATATCGGGAATTTGCGTCCGTCACTGATTAAAAACTTATCGACGATCTGTTATTGTTTTCCCCACTTGGTTTTCCAAGCTCCAACAACTCCGACCCTGTTAGCACTTTCCAAGAACGTCGCCGGGCCGAGATTCGAGAGCACAGGCAGGTCTGAGTACATTACACAAGAGGGATTCGATCGCTTTTCACTTGACGTGCGCAGATTTGCCACATGCGATAAACGAAGCGACAGGTTGTTCTATAAATGGCTCATCGATAGCGGCCCGAGTGGCGATCGCAAGATTAAAGCTCTAGACCCACCTGTCTTTGGGGGCCGCGTCCCTTCGGTGGTGCTTTATCAGTCACCAGCACGAGATACCAGAACACGTGAACGAATTCACCGAGCTTTTCCGTAAACAGAGAGCGGCGAGCGGCGAGCGCCGATAAGGGCCGCCTTATCGAGCTCGGCAAGGCCGGAGTGAATGGATGGGCCCTCCAAGCAATTGGCAATTGGTGTCAATGGTCGTTTTATTGGAAATCAGGAGCAATCATACATGAACAACTTAATCTATTGGCGAGCCCTACGCGAACACCTCCGGCGGCAGATCGGGGTTATCGGTGCCCTCAGAGCTCTCGGGGCCCTCAGTCCACTCGGCGCCCTCGGTGCTCTCGGCCGCCTCGGTCGTCGGCGCTGTCCAGGTGGTGGTCTCCACAGCGGGCTCGTCCTCGTCGACGCCCAGGAGGCCGGTGGTGTCCAGATCGTCCAGCGGCAGGTCCTTCACGACCGCGATGAAGTCGGGCACGGAGCAGGCGTACGAGTAGCCCTTGAGCAGGTCGTCCTTGGTCCAGCTGATCCAGTCGATGCGCTCGCTGACGTCCTCGCAGATCACGTAGTCGCGGAGGATCTGCTCCACGGTGGCGTGCGGGTTGTTCACGCCCACCAGCACGATGCCCTTGCGCGACTCGCGGTCGATCACGACGCGGAAGTAGACCATGGGCACCGGGATCAGGCCGTTGTTGTTCTCGTCGAAGGCCAGGTAGAGCTCGCGGTGCACGCCGTCGGCGTCGGGCAGCGTGGAGACGCCCCAGACGCCCGTGTAGCAGTCGGTGGTCAGGTTGTGGTTGGCCACGTACTTGCGCACGCCGTCCTCGACGCGCGCCCAGTTGCCCGCGTTGAAGGCCTGCCACTGGGGCGCCACGTTCACGAAGAAGTGCGTGGCCCTCTGGGGCGAGCCGAAGATGAAGTCCACCTTGGCGGCCATGTGGCCGCGCGCCAGGTACATGCTGATCGAGAAGTTGAAGTAGGGGGTCGCGTCCAGGCCGAGGATTGCGCTGATCGTCTTGTTCTGCTCGACCTGCGTGTAGATGGTGTCCACGTTCTTGCCCCCGTAGAAGTCGCCCTCGATGAAGCGCGGCCGCGACACCGAGGTCTGGTACGCGGCGCTCGAGGGGCTCAGCACGTGGTGGACGTAGCGCGTGGCCTCGTTCACCTCGTCGTGGCAGACGTCCATGATCTGCAGGAAGCCGCCCTGCACCTCGAAGCCGATCTCGAGCAGGTCGGTGCCGCCGTTGCAGGGGCGCCCGGTGCGGCGCGCCGTGTACGTGGGCCACGCGCTGCAGCTGAAGTTGGCGAACGGAACGATCGCGTCCTCCACGAGGAAGTACTGGTTCTGCAGGCACTGCGCCGTCACCCGGGTGGCGTTCTCGAAGGGCGCCACGAACGAGTCGCTGCAGTACATGTCGATCTTCTGGCCGTTCTCGAGCTCCACCACGCCGCTGGTGTTCGGCACGATCCAGTCGAACTCGCCGTGGGGCGTGAAGAGCGGGGCCGGGTCGACGAGGTCGCCGTTCACTCGGAAGGAGCAGTCTGGAAGAGATGGTATGGTGTTGGGTGAGACCGGCGCTTAGTTTGTGCCGCACTCTACTGACCTCCTTTGACCAGGACCCCGGGCTCCTGCTCCGGCCTGTGGGGTGGACGCCTGGTGGTGGTGGTCACGACCGGTGGCCGCTTCGTGGTGGGAGGTGGGGGAGGCCGATGCGTTGGGGGGGAGGTGGTGGTGGAGGCCGATGCGGTGGGCCCCACCTGAAGGCAGCCGCTTCCGACAGCACGAGGCAGAGCCCCAGAGTCAACACCAGAGTCGCCTTCATTCCCGCTTTCTGTGGCACAAATAATCTCCGAAATTCGGGCGAAGGTCTTAAATAGGTGCAGCTCGAGCAGATTTCCTCGATCGATAAGAGCATTTCTGTGATTTCTCACTGATTTACGATAGGGATCTGCATTCATTCAGATTTGGCCCGAAGCCGATTAGATTATGTTCGGCTGTCCGGCGTTCAAAGCGATAAATTGTTTTATAAAAGTGTCGCAAACCTCAAACATTTTAATGTCGGACTTCCTCGCGATTGCACTCGGATTCGACGAACTAGGAAAACAAAAATCTAGGACATAGCACGCAACAATTCGTTGTGATTTTATTGGAGGCCGTTTAAAATTGTCTTTTTACAAATTCGTCCCACATCTCTCTTGGTTCTGTAACAACAGTATCTGTGTCTGGGTAAGCAGGTGCTTTCGATAGCTAATGTCTAGCAAACTAATCTTAAACTAAAGCAGGAAGCTTGAGCTGGTTGCTACTGCTCCTTCGACACGTGAGTGTTTGCCGCGAAACCGCAGAATTTCCATTTGGTACTGGAGCCACTCGCCTCTGCAATGGGGGCCACTGACTCGAACAGATTCGTGTACTTCTTGAGAATTGTGGTCAGATCGTCTGCATCCAGCTCACAGGGCTTGATGATGCCACACAGGTAATCGCAGATTTGGCAGCTGCTGACGCCCAGCGGATGGACCACCAGGAAGGCGGCCACAAGCGCGATGACGCGCGCCTCATTGAGATCCAAATGCGGTTTCTGTAATGCAGTTGTGTTAATTGGTGAAACCACTTCGTATTCAGATGTCTTACCTCGTCTACAGCCTTCACCTCGTCGTTGCTGGTAAGTGCAGTGGTGAGTTCGGGTGCCGAAATAGGTTCAGGCTCAATTTTGTTTTGGGCGTCTGGAGCTT
This sequence comes from Coelopa frigida, assembly GCA_017309665.1. Taxonomy (NCBI): domain Eukaryota; kingdom Metazoa; phylum Arthropoda; class Insecta; order Diptera; family Coelopidae; genus Coelopa; species Coelopa frigida. Next base: position 569,794 of record CM029563.1, on the reverse strand, counting down.
CGTCCACTTCGTCTTTGATTTCGACGACTTCGTTTGGAAGCTCATCGCTTTTGACGTCGTCATCGAGATTAATGACCGTGTCCTCTGCCTGGTCCTGGGTGTCTTCATTGGCCGGCAGGTCCTTCTTTGCCGTTTCACTTCGCGCTTGCTTGGTTTGTCCATCGTCACCCTCCTCCAGTTCCGCCTCTTCGACCAACAGTTGATCGCTGGCCTCCGAGTTCCGCGATGAGTTTTCGCGTTCCTTGAGCTTCTCCGTGGTCTCGCGGATCTTGGTCTTCAGCAGCAACTGCTTCACGCCCGACTCCTTCAGCTTGCGCTCCAGGTGTTCGATGGTCTTCGAGTCCTTCTGCTCCTTGCTCTTGGTCTGGAGCAGTTGCGTCTGCAGGTTCCTGATGGTCTCCTGCAGCACTTTCATCTGCTTCTCGCGGAAGTCGTTGTCGTACTTGGAGTCCGTGCGCTCCAGGGAGATTTCGTTCCGCATGGCCTCCAGCTGGCACCGCAGCGAGTCGTTCTCGTCCTGCAACGGTATCAAGGACTCGTGTAAGTCCGATGGGCCCGGGCTGAGGTCGGGACACAGTTACCTTCAAGTGTTCGTTGTCGTAGCGCGATCGCTTGGCACTGCTGCCATGGTGGTCGCGGTCCTCGTCCGACATCTCCATCTCATCGTCCTCGATCTGCACCGAGCGCAGCTCCTGATGGTGTGAGGTGAGGAGGAATCAGATAACAAATTCGATTTAGTCGGTCGATCGGGAAAAGTGTTCGGGGCTGTCTTAACTAGGGTTTGTTTTTAATTTTGTGTTTTATTGGTTGGACTCAATTCAAGAGTTAAGTTACATTTGCAAGTGGTTTCCAAGGGTCGCTGATGCTTCGGTACTTACCTCGTTGATTTCTAACAGTCGAATCGTTCGGAATGTAATTCTACTCCGGGAAACCATCGACTCGGTTTCGACCAATTTTGAAATGTTCACTCAAACAACAATCGCCAATCCCAGTAAAATGAACGACTTTCGTCTTCGTATTTTCAAATAAGCTTTGTGAGTGTCGATGTTTCTACACACAAATGGGTCGATAGTTGTGGATGGAACTTAGTTTAACAGGGAATTCGAGGAGGTGGGAGGGAGGAGAATATTTACACAAAAGGCGAAATAAAGCAAAATACGAAAACACAACGAATACACTGAACTACAAGCAAGATCACTACAAACAACACTTATTCGAACTGAGGTAGATAAAACTTAAACTCATCCATTCTCAGACGGTTAGTAAAATATCGCGGTAAATATGGAGTGAATAAATAATCCGATAAACCTAAGAACTACACCAAAGCAAGCACAACGATTGACCATACAAGGAAGCTACAAATTGAGAGTTAATTAAACAAAATGATGCAGGTGCAACTACGACCAACGAGAGAAGTGCAGTGAAACTAGATGGAAGGATGTTGAGATTGAGGTTTAGGTGCAGATGCAGGTGCAGGTGGGGCGAATGGGGAGATATAGAACTGACAGACTGAGAAAAGGCTGCACTGCTGCGCTTTGTACGTACCGTGGCCAGCTTCTTCCACTGATCGATGTTTTTTCTCTGAGCTTTGGAGAAATGGTCCCAAACCTTCTTGTGACTAGCGGCATTGAACACTTTTTCAATCTGAGTGACTGAATAAGGGGAGAGGGTAGTTGTTTGGTTTGTTGGCGTTTAACGTTCTTGATTAGACTTATAACTTAAATAAAAATACATTTAGAGAGCAGCAGCACTTAAAACTAATTCCGTTACCGCTATCTTTGTAATCTTTGACTTTCGCTAATTATCGATTCAGCTCGATCGATTCGTTTTCGACTCTTTACCTATGCCCAGTGCAGTGCTGGGGGCGTTCCACCCTGGGAACCCTGGGCGTGGCGGCTGGACTGTGACTATGCATACTTAGGAAGTCTTCCCATTCGCATTGGCGCCTTTTACAAACCTTGTGCCTGAATTTTGAACGGAACTCGAAGCGTTTGCCTTCGTCTCCGAAGTGTTAGCAAGGCATCCCAGTCGAGACTACTAAGAGCTTTGCTTATCCAGAGCACTAAAACCGAGTATTCCAAGAAACAACTAATGATAGCACCCTACGAAAGTCGACTTGAGGATAGCGCGAGAGATATGCATAAAAGAATGTTCAGGCACGCAGAAGTGATTCGGTCTACACTTTCAAGAATGTCCGAGGCCTTCAGGCATCTGGCTCCGGAAGACCGTGTCAAAGATTAATTCGCATTGCAACTACTTCGTTTAGGCAAGGGGTGGGATAAGAGATGCGAGATTCTACTTACATTGCTTCGACATGACCAGCATCTGCTTGCGATAGCTCTCGCGCGCCTTCTTCAGATCCTCCTCCAGTTGCTGCTTGTCCGTGTGCAGCCGTCTGACGTGGGCGTGCGTGCTCTGGATCATGGAGTAGAACATGTTGGCGTTGCGCTTGGTGCAGTCGCCGCGCTCCAACCAGACACTGATGGTCTGCACGGCCTTCAGGAAGGACTCGTTGCTGCGCAGGCTCTCCGAGACCAGCGACGCCTCGTGGTCCGTGTAGTGCGGAATCGGGGGCGGCGACTGCGAGCGGATGCGGTCGAGGGCGACCCGGTCGCGGTGCCGCTGCTCCCGCTGCAGCTGCCGTTGTTTGCACTCGAAGTCGTATTGGTCGTCCCGAGCTTGGGCGTAGTCCACGTGTAGGCGGCCGAAATTCGCCGGGTCGTTCATGGTGGAGATGCGCACGCGGTAGCCGGAGAGGTAGATTGCGCGGTCGATGGAAGCCTCGTGGCGGTAGCGTATGTGGCAGAAGTTCTTCTTGGACATGCGCAAGGTGGTGATCTCGCCGCACGACTCGAAAATCTCCCGTATGATGTCCTCGGTGGCGTTCTCGGGGAGGCCGCCGACGAAGACGGTGCGGCAGCCCGGCGGACGCTCTCGGATCGTGGGCGGAGGGGCGTTCGGGTTGGGCGGGAAGAGGATGCAGTTCTTGGTCTTGACCACCTCCTTCATGGACTGCGGGTAGTTGGCTGCAAGTACCATTCAAAGGAAGGTCAGTGAGTGTTAATGAAAATGATATGGCGACATACCAGCCTGCTCGGTGGTCGCCCCTTCCACGGTCGTAGTGCTATCCGTTGGCCCGGGCATGTAGCCGCCGTAGCCCTGCATCTGTTGCATTGCGGCCGCCATCATCGATGTGTGGTCCATGAGCATGGACCCGGTGGCGGTTGGGAAGAACATGTAACTTGCGGCGGCATTCATGCCTCCGGACATCAGCCCATTGAGGAGCATGGAATCGGGCACCTTCAGCATTTGCTGCCCGGCCTTCGAACTCGAGCTCGACTGTGCGTCAACGTTGCCTGCGACTTGCGTTGCCTCTGGCTCCGCGTCGTAATCCAGATCCATTGGCAGGGCGCCTTGATTCGGCTTCATCTTCGTCTTGTGGTCGTCCGTGATCTCGGAGAGTCGGGGGGCGGGCGGCGCCTCCGGGGTGGATGCGCGTCTGCTGCGGCTGTACGGGAAGACCGTGGAGGCGGAAGTCGTGGAAGGGCGTGCTCACTGCACTCGCCTGCGGCTGGCTGTGGATGGCGGCGCCCGAGGGGTTTGCGCCGACGGTGGACATCGCCGCCACCAGCTGGGACATGAAATTCGGCTGGTTGGCGGCGCCGGCATTCGCCATGTTACCGAAGAGAGGAACTGAAACAACGAGAAAAACAAAGGTAATTTAATTCTCGTCTAGGTTAGCAAATTAATGACAAATCCCGAAAGTATTTACGAATGCGTGGGCAGAGGAGGAGTGCCAAAATAAAAACCAGCTGATTGCAGAATGCGGTGTGAGAGAAACCCGATGAAGGAGGAGGAGGATGGAGGACGATGACGCGGAGTGGGACTTGGAGAGAGACAGACAAAATGGCGTCATGCAGAGGCCTTTTTGTTTTGTTCGTGCAACGGATGCACATCGAAAATAAACCACGTCCGTCCAGCCTCCGAAGGTGGGAAGTGGCTGCGCTTCACTTACGTATGTTCTGAAGAGCCTGGTTGCCCAGACCCCCGTAGTTGAACGACATCTGGATGGAAAATGCTTCGAATTCCACTCAGGCTCGATCAGCAGCTCCTTTTGGTAGTGTTCTATGCACAGCGGTCCATCAAAAAATCACTTAAATTAAATTTTCGTCGCACTAAACTTTTGAAACCCGTCGCCACCCAAAATAAAAAATGCAATAAAAGTCGCGGAGTTGCCAGGCAATGCAATTAAAAATTTGCCTTGACGTTTGACAGTTGCATTTAGAGGCCGGCTGGTTAGTGTCTTGGATAACTGCTGACAGCTGTATTTGCTAGGCCACGTCCTCTGAAAACGGGAACAGGTGGCAGCTCACGTCCAGGGTCTCGTTTTTATGTAAGAGGTTTGGTAGTGATTACTGCTTAAAATCGTATCAAAATAAAGTTTGTGCAATATATATATACTGAAGTGTAAATATAAACAACATTTAAAATTTTTTTAAATTCTGGATGTGCATATATTCATAAGGAAAAACAAGGCAATTTTATTTATAAGACCATTTCGAAAATCTAAAACCATGTTTGAGAGGAGTGCCGTACTAAATTTTAATATTTCTTAAAAATCGTAGCAAATTTGCTCCGATCGTAGGAAAGTCGAACCCTGCTCACCAATGAATCATCTGGCACAAATTTGACGTTTCCAGAAGAAAATTCTCAGACGAATTTTCAATCTTCACCCGAACAGAACGCGAATTTTCTTATCAGAGCGGAGGAAAGTTGTGGAAAACCGAGAAAAATGTCTCTCAACACGGCGCACGCCAGCAATGGCGTCTTGATCCACTCGGGGGAGTAGTAAGTGGCCCGATTAATCTTCTTAATTGCAGGAATTCGCGGAATGTTTCGAATTGCGTCGCAAAGCAGTTGTCGTTGCAGCTGCCTGGTGTTTGTTTGTTGTTGACTTTGTGTGCTGTGCCCTGAGCAGGGAAATCAGCTGGAAATGAGATCATTGTGAAATTAAAGACCCGTCCGACTAATCATGAGATTTCCGGGAACTGCGCGTTCTCCGGGCGGATTCGCGTGGCGAAAACGACGGGATTCCGCGGCTTATCTTGATTAGCTGGCGCCGTTGTAGTTAATGCGCGATTAGATACAGCCGAGCGATATGTTTTGTAACCGCCCCTTTCCCTTCCCCAGCATCCTGCTGCACAGCGACAGCGTGTCCATGGACTTCTCCGGCCAGGACAACCCGGCCTTCAAGGGCTCCAAGCAGGGCCGCATCTATCTCACCTCGCACCGCATGATCTTCAACAACAAGAAGAGCAGCGACGCGATGCAGTCGTTCAGCGCGCCCTTCATCTCCCTGAACGATGTGAGTATCGCCCGTCGTCTCGTTCACAATGCAATAATTGCTGATCCTTCATTTGCGATCGCCAGGTGGAGCTGGAGCAGCCGGTGTTCGGCGCCAACTACATCAAGGGCAAGGTACGCGCCCAGCCCAACGGCAACTTCGTGGGCGAGGTCAAGTTCAAGCTGCACTTCAAGGCGGGCGGCGCCATCGAGTACGGCTCGGCGCTGCTGCGCGCAGCCAGCACGGCGCAGAGCAACATGCGCCATGGCGGCTTCAGCGACGACCCTCCACCGTACACGCCGTCCGGCGCCTGGCACGAGGCTCCTCCACCAGCCTATCAGCCGCCGCCGGGCTACTACGGCTGGCTGCCGACCCACGATGCTTTCAGTGGCCCAGCTCCCAACACGGTGTTCATGAGCGACAACCCACCGCCCTACCCAGGCATCGGAGGCCGTAAGTATTGCATTGGTTGCTTATCCTTCTCGGCTTTTGTTCTGTGAATTCGCACGTGCTCTGTGTTCGATTCGACCCTACCGGCCGCTGCAAGGGTTCAGCACCGGCGGCTCGACATTTCGGCCAGATCTAAAGCAACCGACATTTTTTTTGTCAGCACCTCCCTACGCGGCACCCGCGCAGCCGCAGCAGTACCCCGGGTACCAGCCGCAGCCGAACGGCAATCCCGGCTGGAACGCGCCCCCATCGGCGCCGTCGCATCAACCGTGGGCCACCCATCAGACAGCTCCCCAAACGGCTCCGCAGAGTCCTCCCCAGAGCGCCCCACAAACTGCTGCGCAGGAAGAGCCGGAGGAGCCGCCCAGCTGGAACGGATTCAGCTTGCCGCCCGATGAGCCGCGCCAGCAGCGGCAGACGCAGCAGTCGCAGCAGCAGCAGGCACCGCCGCAGCAACCTCAGCAGCAGCAGCAGCAGCAGCCGCAGCAGTGGGCTGGCTACCCACCTCCGCCGTTCGGCGCTGGAGGCTACGGCCCGCCGGGAGCCCAGCAGCCCCCGGGCTACTACCCTGGCTACCCAGGATATCCCGGTTTCCAGGGCAACCCCGGCTACCCAGGGTACCCTGGCTACCAAGGCGGCTGTCCACCGCTGCCCCAAGGGTCGTATCCGTATCCCCCCGGCGGAGCCGCTGGTGGCGCCGCTGCTGGAGCGATGGGCTTCGGCGCCCCGCCCCCAAGTAAGTGATGTTCATTGGCGAAGGTGCAGAAGAATGGGTTCTGGGAAAATCGACAAATTTTCATTGATCACTCATCAAATCCTTAACCAAAATCTACAAGAAAGAATAATAAGAAATACTCAAATACTAATACAATGTGGCCAAGTGGCTCGAACCCTCATACACGAAATTGCTGTACAATTATAACTTGATTTCATCCCAACAGTCGTATCATGTTCAACATCGTTCTAAGAGTATGATTTCTTACGTTTTCACGAGTTTGTTTCTAACGAGTTTTTACTTAACTGTGAATTGGTGTCGTTTATAAACTTTTCTCAATTTTCCCTCCACAGCCTTTTAAAGTAAATCCCGTAAGCAAGTCTCAAGAATACAAGCAGTCAGAGGTAAAGGTACCTTTCCAGTTCTCTGTTAAGTATTTTAAGTGAGTTTTTCAAATATGGCTTCACACCTGCCTCACAATTGCCGAGAAGGTTCCTCACTTATTACTTTTTGTTTTTAGTCAATCAGACCTTGTACATATTGTTGTTTTTGTTACAGGCAACAGCAACACTCAATATTACCATTACTCCTACCCAATGTATACGACTTATCATTTTATACCAATTCCTGTTATCTTTCTTTAAGATTTAATGTAAGATTTTGTTCGACCGCTGGCTTTGATTCGTGTTGTGTTTTGCCTATTGTGTGCCGCATTGGATCTAATTCGATTCTCTTCTTCGCAGATTCCAAAGAAGCGGAGGCCATGGCGAGTGGCAGCAACACGGCCTACAACAGACGCGGCGGCAACCCCGGCCCCGGTCCCAGCGACATGCCCCCTTCTTACAATGTGAGTGACGCCCCATTTCCCCCGAATGACTTATGAAACTATTGTCCCCTCTTGCAGGATTTGCCCCCCAGCTACAACGATTGGAACAGGAAAAACCAATAAAATTTACTGCGCCCTGAAATTGCTTGTATATGAAATCATTCCAAGTATTCGTTGGACTTTGCTTAACCAGGAATTTAGGAAATTAACTGCTGTCGCCTTGTACCGAGGCAACAGTGAATTATATTTTACCATATTCATATTATCCGCTGACGCGGCTTCTAGAAGTATTTATTCATGCGGCTTGGACCAGGGCAAATTACATGTTTCTCTAATCTAAACATGCACACTAATGATTGTTGTAAATTATCGTCGTTGAATATATTCGCATGATTTATTATATTGTTATTAACCCCTAATAAACTAGAGCTAGTCTCCCCAATATAACCTTTTTGTCCAGTACCCCTCACAAGGCGATAGGAAGTCCGACTCTGTACCATTTATCGAGCTTAAAGCCTGCTTTAGCATTTATTGTTAAAGATTCTTCGATATGGAAGGAGGAAGAAGTACGAAATAAATTGAAACTTTTTCGAATAAACTTATACGCATAAAAAATAAAATAATGAATATATACTCCAATTCACGGGAAGTGCGGCATGTGAGGCAGGTTGTTGGGGGAATTTTTTACCAAATAAAAATGGCCAACACCCGCCTCCAGCTCCAGCGGCCGACTCAGCGAATGTTTCGGCAGTGGTTCTCAAAGCTTTTCTCCAAAAGCGGAATCTGCGTGTAGGTCTGCTGCAGGGCGCTGTTGTCCAGCGCGTGGCTCTGGTCGTTGCAGCGCGTGCAGGGCCCGAAGAAGCGCATCCAGCGGCGCCGCAGCGAGAGGTGCTTCTTCGTCTTGCGGCCGCCCGTCTCGCCGCGCGCCGACGCCTGCTCGTTCTCGTCCTGGCCGCGCTCGGCGCCGCCCACGTTGAGGGCCTGCAGGGTGGCGTAGCGGCCGCTCCGCTGGTCGTAGTAGATGAACTCCTCGCGTCGCAGCGACCGCGTCGAGTGGGCGTGGCCGAGCTCGTGCTTCAGCAGCAGCGCCGCCTTGGGCGAGGGCAGCTCCACGGCCTCGATGTCGATGGCCGAGTCGCTGCTGCTGGGGCAGCTGCTGCGCGAATTGTTGTTATTGATGTGGTTGTTATTGTTCTTGCTGCTGCTGTGGTTGTTGTTGTTGTTGTTGGCATCGCGGGCCTTGATCTGGGCCGAGTTCGAGTTGGAGCGTTGTCGCAGCACGCCTGCGGACAGGGGGGCGTCAGTGAAGGCGGAGGGGGGAAGGTGGGACGGCCGATACTCACCGTTGCCGCTCTGGTCCTGGTCCACCATGTGGCTGAAGTTCAGCGAGAGCGGCTGGATGGTGGCCACCGTCTTGCCGGCGTTGGGGCCGCCCTCGAAGTGGGTGTTGTTGTTGGCGTCCGGCGTGTCGGGCGTCACGTAGAGGTCGCGGCCCAGCTGCGGCTGCGGCGGCGGCGGCGTCTTCGGGCGCTCGGTCTGCGTGGCCTTCGAGCTCTTCGCCTGGCAGTAGAGCAGCGACTGGAGCGGGAGCCGCCCGCCCAGGGGGGCCGCCGGCAGGCTCTGCTTCTGCTTGAGCTTGTCCTTGCAGTTGGCCAGCTCGATGCGCATGAACTCGACGTTGCGCTTCAGGCGCATGTTCTCGGCGAGCTTCTCGTCCAGCTTCGTCTGCAGGTACTCGCTGTACGACTGGATGCGCTCCTTCTCGTCGACGATCTGGGCGTAGACGTGCTTGTCGACGAACTCGAACTGGCCGGCGGCCGAGGGCTCGTCGACCGTGGCCGCACGGGCGCCCGGCCCTCCGCCTCCGCCCCGAGCGGTCGCCGGGCCCGAGGTGGAGCTGGAGGAGCAGCTGCTGCTGGTCGCCTTCGAGGAGTCCGCCTCGACGTCCACGTCGCTGCAGCTCTCGAACATGCGGTGCAGCTCGCCGGCGCTGAGCCGCAGCCCCTCCCTCGGGCCCTCGCCGCCGCCGAGGGTCTCCGGCATCGAGCGGTGGCGCTGGAAGCGGGCCTCGCGCCGCTTCTGGTCCTCGGCCTTCATGCTCGCGATGTACTGGCCGACCTTGCTCTCGACGTGCTTGAAGCGCCGCTTCGTGTACTCCGAGTGGATGTCCTGGTAGGAGACGGCCTTGGCCTGGCGCCCCTCGGCGAAGTCGACCTTCTTGGAGCCGTGCTCTGCGGAGGAGGGAGTGAGTTGCAGATGGAGATGGAGGTGGAGGTGGAGAGGGGGACGAGATTGGGACTCACCGTCGGGGTCGCTGGCTGTCGTCTTGCCGCTCATGCAGGACGAGGGCCGGCCGCCGACCGACTCCGTCGACAGGTTCTGGTCGGTGGACGCCGAGGAGGAGGCCGAGGTGTTGGTCGTGGCCGTCGACGCCGACGCCGAGGTCGAGGTGGTCGAGGTCGCTTGGTGGTTCTCGCGCTGCCGCTGGTGGGGCGGGAACTGGAAGCGCAGGCCGGCTTGGGGCGAGAAGTCGAGCTCGTCCAGGAACTCGTCCGTCGGGAAGCTCTCGTCCTGGATGCTCATGGCGGGTCGCGTGGGCCCTCAAGGGGGCGGGGCTCACGGAATGGGGGTCGCACGAAGAAACGATGGAACGCGGTCGGGAAAACAAAAGTCACGGAGAACCAAAACGGGGAAACCTACCGGAGAAATAATTGCGGAACAAAAATCGAGACGGGAAAACTCAACGCGAGATGATACAAAAACTACGGAAAATCAAAAATCACGGAGACGACGCTTCGTGGACGGACCCAGATCACAAAATGAGCGATCGCCGGGCGACTGCGCCGACGAAGCGATACCGTTAGTCGCTGTCGCTGCGCCGCCGACGCAGGAGTGGAGACCTGGCCACATGATGGGGAGAGAGCGAGGTGGAGAAGAGTTGGAGAGATGGAGCTCGGGAGAGTGACAGAGAGGGATCTCGAGTTAGGAACCGGGAGTTGGCTCGAGGGAGGGTGGGAAGGGGGACCGCGAGAGAGGGCGCGGTGAACCCACACTCGTGGTGAAAAGTTCGTAGATCTCCTCCTCTTGCGCCCGGAAACATATGCATGAGGTGAAGCAATTGAGCGAAGTCCTTTCGACGTCTCGTTTGCGATGTGGTTCCACAAGTGGAAGGGAAGAAGAGGCCCTCGAGTCGATTGATGTAAACAGAGAGAAAACACATGAAATCGATGAGGATGGAGCAACAACAAAAACCACCACCAGCCAATAACACGCGAAACAAGGACAGACGGACGGTCGCTCGCACTGAGGGGGCAAACGCACCGCGGGGCGGGGCGAAGGGGCGGCATCTGACACTTGGGCGCAGAAAAAATCAATTTTTAGAAACATGCGCCGAGGCGAGGCGACCGTCAGGAAAATTCGTGCCCAGTTTTCGCAGAGCGAGCGAAGGAAACCGAGGCGAGCGCGACGAGTGAAAAGTGAAAAAGTCGTGTCGTGGCACCGCGGAAATCGCCAAAAACCACAGATCGCCCCCAGAGAAGCCTCCGCCCTTCGATCGTCGAGATTCCTTGCGAGCGGCGTCCAGATCGGGCGAGAATTGGTCGGACCAGAGGCCAGCGAGAAACGCCTTCAAGAGCGACCGACGTGCGTTGTGAAATGAGCGACGCGTAGACCAGGACGAGCTCCACGTCGCAGTCCAGCCGACCGAGTGCGAATCGACTCCCATCGGCGTAGGGCTCCTGTAGCCAGGACTTACTCCGAGTCTGAATCCTTCGACTCGAGGCGCCTGCACCGCCCCACGACCCCGACTCGACCCCGACTCGGGAAATCGACCCACCCACGGGTCGGAACCCTTCACTTCCGGCTCCCACGCGAAGCGCGGCGCTGCCACCTGGTGGTGAATTTGCATTTGACACAACGCCAAGAACAAGCACAACAACCACTCAACAAACAAACAAAACAAGAACAATACAAGAACAAAAAGGAGCAAACAAAGACAACAAGAACAAAATAAGAACAAATCAAGAAAAAACAAGAACAACAGCGAAGGCTACAACCACAAAGCCAAGCACAACCCAAACAACAGGACAGCCATGGAATCGACCCAGGCGACCACGTACGAGCCTCTGGAAGGCCGAGGCGCCAGCCACCGCTCGGACCCCATGGACAGCCCCGAGGTGGACATGGGGCCGCCGAAGGATCGCAAGCACGCCGTCTACTTGGCCCTGCTCGCCGCGGGCATCGGCTTCGTCCTGCCCTACAATAGGTTAATTTCAACATTTTAACCACAATTCATCATTTAAAAAAATGCAACATTTTCACCAAAATTCTACATTTTCAACAAAATTCCACATTTTCGCCCTAATTCAACATTTACAAAAAATTCAAAATTCATCAAAAATTCATTGATTTCACAAAAATTCAACATTCTCCAAAAATTCAACATCCAGGAAAAATCCAATGATTTAATTCAATGAATTCAACATATTCACCAAAATTCAAAATTCACCAAAATTCAAGATTCACAAAAAATGTTTTTTCAAATTTCAAATTTTCTATTTTTCAAAATTTTCAAAAATTCAATATTTCACCCAAATATCAACATTTTCACCAAAATTGAACATTCATCAAAATTCAACATTTTCCCCAAAGTTTTCTGCCTTCGACTCGATCGCCCCAAGCGAGAGACCTTTTGGGATACTGGGATCCGTTCATGGTCCCCACACGCGGCTCCGTCCCTCGATTCCGGATAAGGTTCCGTCCGAGAAAGAAACTCGGAGTCAACGGTCGATATAAGTTCGGGGCTCACGTTGCCGATGTCCTTGAACCACGGCGCGGCATCGTGTGTGCAAGGGACGAAGGAGGGGGCCGAGGACTCCGATTGAAATGTGTTTGCTGACGGCTTCGCTTCGCTTCCGCCTGCTTGTTGGCAACCTTTATTGGCGACGTCCGGCGTCCTGCGACCGCCTGCGGCTCCCGTCCATTTCGTCTCTGTCGACCTCGCTGACATTTCCGCCCGGCTGCGCGAGGGTTGCCAACGGCCGTGGAAAGCGAGGGGACGGGCGCGTTGGCGAAATGGGCGCCAAACACGCGACTCCCCAGAGTTTTTTCCCCTTTCTTTGTCTCGTGTGTGCCACTTATGACTCCGTCCACTTGCAGCTTCATCATCGCCGCCGACTACTGGCAGGCCCGCTTCCCCGGCCGCTCGGTCGCCCTGGACATGTCCATGACGTACATCATCGTCGCCTTCGGCACGGTGCTGCTGAACAACGTGTTCCTCACGCTGGCGCCCTTCCGGGTGCGCGTCCTCTTCGGCTACGTGATCTCCTTCACCACCCTCATCTTCGTGGCCGTCTGCGAGGTGGCCTGGCACATGTTCGCGGCCAACACGGCCTACTCGGTGAACCTGGCCGCGGTCTCGCTGGTGGCCATCGGCTGCACAGGTAGGTGGCCTCCTCCCCCTCATCCTTCCCTCCACCCAGCCATCGGCCTCCTCCTTCTTTCACGCCTTGCTTCCTCTCGCCCCTTAGTGCAACAGTCGAGCTTCTACGGGTTCGCCAGCATGCTGCCCAAGCAGTACACGCAGGCGGTGATGGCCGGCGAGAGTCTGGCCGGCTTCCTGGTGTCTTCCAACCGCGTGGTGACCAAGCTGCTCATCCAGAACGACCGCGTCTCGACGGTCATCTTCTTCCTGACCTCGACCATGTACATCCTGTTCAGCTACCTGCTCCACCTGGCCACCATCCACTCGCCGTTCGTGCGCTACCACATGAAGGCCTGCGCCAAGATCGTGCTGCGCCCGGACGAGGACCGCCTGGTGAGTGACGTCGCCTCCCCCTCCTCTCTCTGGTCGCCCCTCTGACTGCCCCCTCCTCCTTATTCGGCAGAACGACATCGTGGACGGGGCGACGGCCCGCGCCAAGTACGGCGTGCTCACGCTGGAGCCCGGCAGCCCCAAGGAGTCCGGCCCGGCGAAGGCGGCGCCCGCCGCGCTCAGCTTCAGCAACCCCGTGTACGAGCTCTCGAACCCCACCGGCGGCGAGAGCGTCATCGAGGGCCTGAACAGCCTGCCGGAGGTGCCGACCACGCCCCCGGAGCCGACCACGCCCACGCCCACGCCCACGGTCGCCTTCAAGGTGGAGCACGTGCTCACGCCCGGCCAGTGCACGCCCGGCAAGCTGTGCGACCTGCGGGACGGGTTCGCCTCGCGCTGGCGCGTCGCCCAGGCCATCTACCCGTACATGGTCTGCATCGCGCTCGCCTACTGCGTGACGCTCTCGCTGTACCCGGGCATCGAGTCCGAGATCATCTCCTGCAGCCTGGGCACCTGGCTGCCCGTGCTGCTCATGTTCGCCTTCAACACGGCGGACGTGGTCGGCAAGATCCTGGCCGCCGTGCCCTACCCCTGGTCGCGCCGCCAGCTGATCCTGATGTCGGGGCTGCGCATCATCCTCGTGCCCCTGCTGCTGCTCTGCTGCGCGCCGCGCCACCAGCCCGTCATCTCGGGCGAGACGGCCGCCTTCATCTTCACCATCGCGCTGGGCGTCAGCAACGGGCTCGCGGGCAGCCTGCCCATGATGCTGGCGCCGGCCAAGGTGCCGGGCACCCTCAAGGAGGTCACCGGCAACATGATGACGCTCTCCTACAACGTCGGCCTCACCGCGGGCTCCCTCATCGGCTACGTGTTCGAGAAGATGCTGGGCGCCCAGCTGACGGACCCCTGCCCCACGTACCCGTACGTGCCGGCCTCCATCCTGGACCCCTCCAGCTACCACCACCCGGTGACCACGACGTCCGCGGCCAACGCCTCGACGACCCTGCTGGCCACGACCCTGGCGACGCTGCTGCCCGCGAGCAGCACCGCGGCAGCGACCCGCGACCGCGAGCACAGCCGCCGCGGTGGCGACGGCGACGCCCACGGCGGCCACCCTGGCCACGACCACGGCCTCGGCCGCCGCCACCCTGCTGACGACCCTGGCCGCCTCGGTGGCCACGCTCCCGGAGGCGGTCGGCGCGCTGCTCTCCACCGCGGTGGCGGCGGTGGGCGAGGCCAGCAGCGAGGGCGGCCTGCTCTCGAGCACCACGGACCCGCAGACGCCCAGCGAGCTGATGCGCCAGGTCTAAGTCGCGACCGATGCGGTTGCTTTGGTATCGGGGTCGCTTCGGGCCCGGTGAATTTTATAGCCACGTGATGCGAGCAGACGGGGGACATATATTTTTAATACGAGACTAGTTGGGACGGCAGCTCCCTTGTGGGCGGGTCCTGCCCACTTCTATGTACATAGCGGAAACTATATCAATTTGTAGAGAATTCTTAACCAGCGGGCCGAGTCCGGTCCGCGTTTGTGTTTGTTGTGATGCTGGCAATGGTAATTGTTGTTTTTCGAGTGTATCGTGTGCTCTGCATGCCTAGGACGTATGTGGGCTCCGGACAAGCTCTCGGAGTGGCCGGAGCTCGTTATGGATTATCTCAACAATATATATGTATTATGTATTATTTCTAGGGGAGAGCCAATTACGACAAATAACTGCAAATATTTCGTATTTCGTATGACTTGAACTGCAATACTTGTACACTCTACCCTACTGGGATATGTAACACCTGTTTGTATATAGACATAGACTAGGTCGCCAACTGACGGCCCAACCCAACCCAACCTACCCTACCTACTCCACTAGAACCCACTCTTACTCTACTCATCACGACTCCCTGGTCGCGAACCCAGCCGCGACCGCGTCTGAAACTGAGATATAACCAGGTATATCGATATTCCAACAGACTTTTAACAATACAATATTCTACACGTGTACTACCATATATACTTAACTCATAAATACTCGAAGAAACAATAACTCTTGAAGTAGACTTAAGAGCTGGGCAGCGGTCCGTCGGAGGGTCGACGGGACCTGCTGGCCGATGGGGATCTGAGAGCGCATCCAACCACTTGGGTGGCTGTTTTTGTAGCAAGAAGAACAAGAAGAAGAAGAAGAAGAAGGACAAGAGTACTGCGGGGCATTAGGGGGAGATTCGCAAGGCACATCCCACAACTCAAATACAAATGTTAAACCGAGAATTTCTGTGTTGACTTGAATTAAAGAACCCCAGGTGAAACCCGTATAAATAAATAAATTATTTCAAAAAATGCCTCCAAGTCTTTCATTTCGCTTCTAATCCCGAGAGATATACAAAAAACAAATGTAATGAACAGCTTTTGGAAATCAGATTCTGGCTACAGTTTCTCAGAGGTAGGGTTCAAGGACGATGCACAACCAAGGCCAAGTTGGCACTCATGGTACGATTGGAATATAATGTTAGTCAAACTCACCCTCTCGATGGTGTCCTTTTAATGTCGGTTCCACAGCCCACGTTCCACGGTCCACGTTCCACGATCCACGTTCCACATTGCCAGTGGCTCCATCTGTTGAGATTTTCGTTTTTTGTTCTACGATTCTCCAGGACGCCAACCGTTTTCCTGTTTTATTCCTTGGTCTTCCACCTCATAAAATGTACGCCAGGATTTTTTAAACATAGCTCGTTACACACGATCCACGTTCCAAGTGTCGGTGGCTCGATCTGTTGAGATTTTCGGTTTTTTGTTCTAAATTTCTCCAGGACGCCAACCGTTTTCCTGTTTTATTCCTTGGTCTTCCACCTCATAAAATGTACGCCAGGATTTTTTAAACATAGCTCGTTACACACGATCCACGTTCCAAAGTGTCGGTGGCTCGATCTGTTGAGATTTTCGGTTTTTTTGTTCTAAATCTCTCCAGGACGCCAACCGTCTTCATGTTTTATTCCTGGGTCTTCCACCTTAGGAAAGGCACGCCAGGATTTTTTAGATATCGCTCGTTACACACGATCCACGTTCCAAAGTGTCGGTGGCTCGATCTGTTGAGATTTTCGGTTTTTTGTTCTAAATTTCTCCAGGACGCCAACCGTTTTCATGTTTTATTCCTGGGTCTTCCACCTTAGGAAATGCACGCCAGGATTTTTTAGATATCGCTTGTAACCCTCACTCGTAGACGAGAATCACGTCTCGTGAGCTGTGATTTGAGGTCATGCATCAATCACAGGATGTCCCTCTGATTAGAGTTCATGTATCTATCACAGGATGTTCTTCTGATGTGACTTCAGTTCATGCATCAATCACACGATGTCCTTCTGATTTTCTGCTGCTGTCCTCCTGATGGCCCTGTGATGTCCTTGCGGTTCGACAACGACGTCGTTTCTACAACGATAGTTCCACATCCATAAAAATTGTCCTTGCCGTGCCTCGTGGTGGAAGCACTACAGGCTTCGAAAGCTTCTCTACAAAACTGGTCGAATGTCGGTGACACCAAACGTGGGTTTGCAACATGTTGGCCAACATAGCGCGAATGCAACATGTTGATAAGGTGAGGTGAGGTTCGAATATATATTTTTTTGTTGGCTTACTTGCTTCAAAAGCCTGCCCACAAGATGGGAGAACTTTTCTGGCAGACAGCGTACATTTTCTCTGTTCTGAGAAAAACGGTTTTTTGAAACATTCATCACTTTTCACAAAATGACGTTGAATGAAAGTACTTTCAGTGGACAAATATCATTTTGATTAAAGAGGTTATTTCAATAATAAAAATTAATATTGAATTGGAGAACTTGCTGTCCTCTTTTTAAATTTAATTTTTTCGCATAGAAAACTCCTTCATTAACATTTGCGCACTTTCATAGGTGCCAACACGCTGTCGCACTACTGTTTGAAAGCAAAAGAGCTCTTTCTCGCACTGTTGTTAGCCACGTCTGTTTGCTCTTTCTTATTGGGCACTTGACAATTGAAGAAACACAAAATATTCATCTGCAACGAAATAAAAAAATACCGAATATTAAAAATATATAAAAAAATATTATTTTGCTATGATAACATCGAATTTAAATGGAAATAAATGTCTTATATCACCTTATCCATCATATCACCCCACTATTTATTTATTTAAATTATTTAAAAACTAAATTAAAAATTTTATAAGTTCTATTCATAAAAACTATTAATAAATATAAAAAAATATTAGACTCTTCGAAAAAATGTCAAGCCCAAAAATTTTAATTTTTAATATTGGACAATAAATGTATAAATAGCAATGAAATTCTTTTAACAAAATCATTTGTTTGTATTCGTTTATTTTATTGTTGAAACTTTGGATTATAAATATTTTTGTTCATAAATAACTCTTTCATATTTCAGTATTATTCATTTCTTAATGAGAGCTTGAATATTTACGAACCATCCTCATGTTTACATCTAGCGAATTAATGCCGCGGTTACTCCTGGCTGCAGCCCTGATGGAAGGTGGTGCTCGAGCCCGCCAGCAGCGTTCGATTCAAATTCGAATTCAAATTTGAATACGACTTCAAAGATTTCCTCATGTAATCGCTGTCGAGCAGAGTCTGCAGAGAGCTTGGGGGCTCGTGCGCAGGCCCGGGAAGGAGGCTGCTCTTAAATCGCAAATCGAGAGAGTAGGAAAATTTCCCAGCGGCCGAGACGTGTGGATGGTGAGAGGGCTGCAAACGAGCAGAGAGTGGATCGAGCAGAAACTGTTGTCTGCTTCAAGGCGCTCGAAGCCGGCGGAAAAGGCGCCAAATTTGAGTTTTGCAATGTTCGCCTGAACGTGTGAAACTATAATTTGCTTGAAGTTTTTCTATACTAATAACAAAATTTAAATATTAAATTTTCTTCCATAGTCTGTCTCTGTTGTATGTTTCATGTGGTTTTCATGAATCTCTTTCGGACTTTCGAAGGACATCGAACTCCTGGGCAGGGGGCGAGGGGAAAGGGAGCTGGAAAGTTTGTTTGCGCCTCCGTGTCGTGTTTGTTGTTATTGTTGGCAAGAAGTTTTGACTGCAGCTGTCGTGTTGATTATTTTTAGGCGCCTTCCGCCCTCTAAACCACAGAAAAACACTGCGAGCCACACTGGGCCAAGTCGCCGCCTTCGCACTTGCCGCCGGTCGCCGACTCGGCTTCTATTTCCGTCGCCGTAACCCACTTGCCTAGATTCAGCTCGCCACGCCCACCCTCGCACCCCCATTCGGCGAGCTCCGTCTGTTTGTCTGTCTGTCGCCGCCGTCTGTCTATCTGTCTGTCCGTGTCCTGTCCGCCGTTTCCGGTCTTTCTTTCTGTTCTGTTCCCGGTGCTCTTCGTTGTTGTGTTGTGTCCTGTTTGTTCCTTACTCACCACTCCCGCCCCCGATCCGCCCCCCAATCTTCTTGTTTATCGGTTCATCCGATTCATGCATTTTCAAGCTTGGTTTCTTCTCGTTCGTCAGTCTGTGAGTGTGTGTTGTTTGTGTTGTGTTGCCTTGCGCTTCTGTGCTCTGATGTCGTTGTATTGTGTGTTGTCTCTTGCGTGCTAGGCAAGACATTAGAAATGGAAATTATTATCGTAATTCTTGCTGCTCGTCGACGTCGACACACAAGCGCGGCCGGTGGCCGGCGTAGCTGCTGCTCCTGGATGTTGTCGGGGATGTTGCTCGATATTGTTGTTGTTGTTGTTGTAATTGCGACATTGACTGCAGGACCGCTGGCGCTGTCGTCAATTAGCGCCGTCTTCGCATTTCCTCCTCCGCCTCCCACATCGACCACGCACCATGTGTTCCAATAGCAATGTGTGTGTGTGTGTGTGAGTGAGGGGCGCCGGTGTTGCCAATGTTTTAATAATAATTGCGCCACTCGTGATTCGTCCTCGAACCAACGCCCGGCCCCGCCCCCCGCTGTTGGCGCTGGATTTCATTGAGCGGAAGTAATTTTCGCCATAATGAATCTGAAATAACTGTAGATTGCAGCCACACGTTCAATTCCGTGAAGCTTCCTCCCCCCAACCCCATCCTCGGCTCCTTCGGTCGTCGTCACTCGCAGCTGCTCCCTCGACCCCCTCCGCCCCTGCCTCGGGCCCCGCCGTCGGTGTTTTAATTGTACGACTTTTGTCAGCAGTTTGTTTATGACGGCCATCGTTGTTATTGTTGTTGTTGTTGGTGTTGGCCCTGTGGCTGATTTGAAGTCCTTTGATTTTCGGAAGCGTCTCCCACGGTTCCCCACCGATTGAATCGATGACAGAAGTCAGCTCCGAGCAAGGAGAAATCACCGAGGTCTGTGGTGGTGGTACAGTGGGACAAAGTGATCGAAATTCGAAAAATATGTTTACACGTTTTTAATGTTTATTATTAGAAACAATAGAATTTATATCAAATTATAAATAATTAAATAGATTTTAAAAATTCAAATATTATTTCTATTTTACTATTTTACTGTGAATTAATTCAAAAAAATTATGGTGTTTAAAATATAAAATATTGTTTTATGTTTCGCAATTTTAATTTTGTATAAACTTCTAATTAGGAAAACATGTTGAGCCATCTGTTGACATGATGATAGAACATGTTGAAATACAGCGTTGAAATAAATCGCTGAAACATCTGCTCATGCAAAGCGACATGTGTCGACTCTGAAATGATGCCAGCGACATGTGGCAAACCTGGAATGTTGCATGACTCTTAAATGTTGCAAGTTTCCAGAGACATGTGGCCGCCTCGTGACTCCGAAATGTTGCGTCCTTCGACGGGCGGCAGGATGTTGCCGTCCACCGGGCCGCAGTCGTCGTCCACGAACGGACGAGGGCAGCCACGTCGTCGGTCGAGCCGCAGCCCGCCAAATTCGAATGGTTCGCGGATTCAGCGCCCTGTGCAGACGGGCCGCGCAGCCACCGCCGTCGTCCTCTCTTTCGGCCCACGGCGCTCTCCGCTCACACGCGCTCTCCGGATAAGGCGCTCTCCCGTTCCAGCAGTTCGCCGCTCTCGCTCTCTCGCACTCCCTCCGGCGCTGTCGCTCTCCGGCCGCCCTCTCAACAAGTCGTCTGCACGCCTAGGCCAACATTCGGCCCGCCGGCCTCGCGCCTCAGCCTGACCTGTCGCAACTCAGTTCGACCCAAAGACAAAGGCTCCAAAGGACACGCGTCCACCTGGCCCGGACCTGCCCCACGACGCCCCACCCCGCACACAGACACGCACGCACGCACACACACACTAGGGGACGCTGCAGTCGCTGGGGTCCCATCGCCAATCGCCACAGGATGCACAGGTTGCGCCGGAAGCGGCGGACGACGAGCTCTTGCCCACCCCTGGCTGGCTCGCTCGGCCGACGGAAGCAACAAATTTTGGCACACGTCAGGCGGACGGACGGACGGACGGACGGACGGAGGGAGGGACAGGCAGGAAGTCGGGCAGGACGGCCGGATGGATGAATGCCTTCTTAGCCAGACGAGATGGACTGGGGCCAGGTCCTGCCGATGTCCTCCAGAGCAGTTCGATCGGGCAGAGCCAGGGGAGGGAGGGGCGTCCTGTCCTTGAGTCCTCCGAGGACGACCTGATAGACGGAGATGAAGAAGAATCCGCCGCGGACTCGAGTGCGTCATTTCATTAAAAAGTAATCGCGTTTTCGATTAATTCAATTGCACACACTTGCGCAAAATTGTCTCACACGCACACACACAAGCGCAGGCACGCGGAAACCAGGACACGAGGACGCGCCGCGACCGAAGGACATGCAGATGGCGCTGCGGACGTCGGTCGCTCCTTCGAACGGCCGACCGCAACCGCAAATAACAGAGTTGCCAACCGACGGCCACTCGACCGTTCGATGCCGTTTCAATGCGACGTCGCCAGCGCCGTTGCCGTTGTCGTTGCCGTTAGTGGCCGGCGCGCGCCGTTATTCGGCGACATTAACATAATTCGACGGTAGTTGCTGGAGCCGGCCGCGCCACGCCCCGCCGCCCCTCTCCGCCGAAGCGAGGTGGAATGGAATTAAAAGGGATTTTTAAATTCCCCCGTCGAACAAAGGCGCGCGCGAGACTCGCTTCAACAGCTTCGGCCGTCGGCCACTGGTGGGCGGGGCAGCGCGGGGTGTCGACGCAGGTCGTTTCGGTCCGGCAACGCTGGCGGCTCCCGCGGGCCTCTTTCGCAACTATCTGCCGTGTTAACGGCGGATCACGGACGCCCTGCGCCGGCCGCACTCGCCGCAAAAACAAGTCGCGGCGAGCAGCGCGGCAAAAAATGCTGCAACGACGACGTGGACGAGGACCCACCACCAACAACAACAACAACAACAATAACAACAATAGCTACAACTACAACTATGACGACAGCAACAGGAGCAACAGCCGAGAATCTGAGAATTAATTAAAACGAAAATTCGTTAAAAACGATATTTTAATTTGGCCCCGACGTGCGGCGTCGACGGGGGCGACGGCCGGGGCCGCTGCCCGGATGCAGCCGGATCTGGGGGATTTTCGGTTCAACAGTTGGTGTTGTTGTTGTTGCTATTGTGGTTGTTGCTGCAGCCGACGGGTCTGGCGAATGGGCGGGCAGAACGGGTTGGGGGCGAAACAAAGCCAGGGGACGCCGAGGACCGAGATGGATCCGACTTCTGAGCCGTGACACAATGGCAGGCAGCTGCGATGGGGCGCCGGAAGTCGAGGAGTGGGCGTGGGTCAGCAATTCCTCGGCCGCAACAATGCGCCCGTTCGCGTCGAGGAGCCGAATCGCGGGCCAGAGGCGGACGGGGGCCTCTCAAGTCCCGCGAAGGACCAATTAAGCGGTTTGCGGACGACGGCGACTTTCCGGCAAAAGAGCACGCGAGGCGGAAGTAATGCGGGGAGGCCGACGGGGGGGCGTCGCTTGAGCCATCTCCCTCCGATCAAAGCATTCTTTCGCCGAGGCCCCGTCATTCAATGAGAATTCCCCGATCGCGACCATCCATCCATCGTTTTGCTCCGTCCCGCTCTCCGCCCCTCTCTCGCCCACGAGAGCTCCTCGGGTCGTCAAAGCGGCTGCCAGTGTTGCCAATTGCCAAGGCGCGGCAAAGTGTGCAATTAACAATCGCAAATGTTGCAAATGTCGATTGCAACGACGTCGGATGTGGCAACAATTAAAACACCCACAACAACAACAACAACGTCGACGACGGCGATTTGGTCGAACTCATAAATAAATCCGCCATTAGGCGGTGCAACACACACACTCACACGCACGTGACCTCGGACCCGGGAGTCGGACGCAGGGCCAAATCGCATTCGTCGGTTCCGCTTCCGGTTTGGCAGCCAAGTCAACAGCAACAGTGATGGCAAATGATTTCTGTTGTTGTTTTGGTAGTTGTTACTCGCGTTGTGTTGGCGTTGGTGTTGTTTTTATTGTGTCCTCTGAAATCGCGCCGCCTCTCGCCCCGCTTCAATCGAGCACGTATGACGCGCGTCGTCTTAGTGGGGCGGGAGGCGATGGACCGGAGAAGGAGGGGACGAGGAGCGCGGGTGGATCAAGGGGATTTCAGACAATGCGCGGCTTAAGGAGGAAACTTTCTTCCGCGGGAAAATCCCGCGAAACGAGCGCAAAAGCGATTCGGCGGCGCCGCCTCGGAAAACTTTCCACTTTCGCCATCCGCACGTTTCACACCCTCCGCTCCACCGCTCCACCGATTTCTTTCCCCGACCCTCCCCCGGCCCAAGCTCCACCGGGATTCATGTGGCGAGTGTTTGAGATCCGCGAGGACATGCAAAATGGCGGCGTGTAATGTTTCCCGTGCGTGTCGTTTCTTTTCCTCCAGCAGTCAGTGTAAAACTCATCCCCTCCATCCACTCCCACCTCCTCCTCGTCCATTGTTGTCGCCTCGTTGTTGGTGACGATGTCCATGGTGTTGTTGTTGTTGTTGTAGTAGTTGTTGCTGTTGTTATTCTTGTTGTCGTATTGCATTCGCAATGTTATTGTCAATCGTTGTTGTTGTTGATGTACTGTTATTGTTTGCTATTGTCATTGTTTCGTGGTTTGGCCAACTTTTCTCGTTGCTTCCTCCTGCTCCTTCGTCCTCTTCGTCCTTCTCATTCTGCTGCTGCTACTTGTTGTTGTTCTCCTCTCTATTTTGTTTATTTTCCATTGCATTGTTTGGCTGATGCTGAGCTACTGTTGTTGTCAGTGTTATTGTTGTTACTATTTTTGATTGTTGTTGTTGCGGTAGTAGTTCTTTGGTGTAATTTTTTGTTGTGGCTGCGAACAATTGCCCGGGACGCGCAGCAGCAGCCAACGATGTCGGGGTCGTCGTCGTCGCCTCCGACTTCGCCGCGTCCGTCGCTCGTTTCTCGCACCGTCGGCTGCGGCGATTTGTCAAGCGACGGAGGGAGGGAGCAGGGGAGAAGACGACGAAAGGATTCGCGCTCGTTTTATTGCGGTTTCTTGTGCCGCCGTTTTTGTTGTTTCGAATGTGATTTGTTGCTGCCGCTGTTCTGCTTGTTCTTGCCCCAACCTCCAGCATCATCTCCATCATGTTATAGTGTATGGGTTGTTGTTGTTGTTGTTGCTGTTGGGACAGCATGTTTATGTCGCTCGTACCATATATAAGCAAGGCAAGGCAACCTCCCACCCCTCCCCCTACAAGCGATGCGCCTTTTATTCCCCCCTTAATTTTTATTATCCTTCCAAAAGCTCTGTCTCTTTCTCTCCCTCCGCCCGCTGTCTAATTGAAGGCCACCATCGCTCGCCCCGCCCCGCCCCCGCACCCCTCCTCAGCATGCGTGGCTTCCTCGACGAGGCGAGCTTCCTCCCCTCCCCTCACCACACATCCACCGCTCCATGCGTCCCCATAAAAATCAACAACACGTGAAGCTACTCAAGTGCCCACAGTCGCGGCGACGGAAATTGGCCCGAGGCGGAGACTGAGCCTGGAGCACGCAACCCTTCCTCGTCGCCACTCCATCCTTTCGAGCACCGCCCCCTCGCCACGCCCCGTCGCGTCGGCCCCAGTGTTCGTTTTTAATTTCCTAATGTATGTTTTATGAAGCTCGTTGGTTCTTGTTGTTGTTGTTGTTGTTACTGTGTTTATTGTTGATGCTCGATGTTTGCTCAACGGCCGCTGTCATACGTGTTGTTGCTTCCTTTATTGTTGCTGCTGTTGTTGTTGTTGTTTTTGTTGCTACTGCTGCAGATAATGAGCAGAACACGATGCGAGCTTTTGTGCCCTTTGCGCGCCCCATAAAACTGCGAGCATTTGGCAGCACTTTTATGTTTATTTAAATTCCCCACACATGGCGACATCGACGCCTCCCGTCGGCGTCCTTCAGTCGCTCTCTCTCTCTCTCTCCTCTTCCCTCCCTTCGACTCTACTCTTCATCATTATCCCTCTTCATCATCGTCGTCATTAACTTCGTTCTTGCCTTGCTCCGTGTGCCCCACCCGTCCGCCCTCCAGCCACGCCCTTCGCCATAGCGACTTGTGGCGTCCACCGGAGCTCATCGACCAGTGTCGCCGCTTCTATGGCGGGGGGAGAAAGTGTTGCCGCAACGCATTTATTTTTCATTGTTTGTCGCCCGTTCCCCCTCGACCCCTTCCTCCCCCTCCACCATTATTCTTTTTAAATTTTAATTGCGCTTTAATTCTATTTCCGGCCCGCATTCGCTTTAACTTCGTTTTCCGATTTATTTAAATTTCGTTTCCTCTCCTGCCTGGCTTTGTTTCCGATTTCGTAAAAAATCTATCTCTCAATTCTCATGGCGTGCTTTATTTCTGTTGCCATTTACTTTCGGTTTTTTCCATTGCAATTTCCACGCAGTCCTTAAACTGTAATTTTTGATTTCAAGCTGTTTTTTCGCCATTTGCGCAAAATGGCGGCTGGACGCGTTTGATCGAACTCGATTTGCGTCGATAATGAAATTAGAACGAAATCCGGAAATGATCGCCCAGCAGAGGGCGGGGCCGGGGCGATTGGGGCGTTGGGTAAATATTGAAAAATCGGCGGAAATGCCAAAAGCAAATGAACGAGTGAAACGAGAGGGCGGACGAAGAGTGCTGCCTGCTTCTGGGCGCTCAAAACCGGGCGAAACAAGCCGTCAACATGTAGACACTGTAACAACAACAGCAACAACAACAACATCCATCGCATTATGCATTTATTTAAAGTGAATCCCGCCCCTCGCTCCTCCTGCCCCATTCTCGCCCCCCCGCTGAGTGCCATCGAAAGCTCTCGGGAGCCGATTTCAATCAAATCCAAGTCGAGAGAACGCGATTACGAGTGGGGGTGGGGGCGAGGGCGGACCACGCCCACTCTCACTTGCAGACGAGCACGCGTGGACAAGGGCGGGCGTGGGGGAATGGGGCGCGGCCAGAGCCGGACGGACAGATATCAATTACAGAACACACACACGCACACAGACAGATAGACGGACGGACGGACATTTAGTGGAGAGTCGCGTTTAATGCTCGTTGGCGGGGGCGGAGCAGGGGGGGGCGGAGCAGTCGCCCATGTGTTAAAGCAAACAAACTGACATTTGATTGGCGCGCGACTCCTTGATCCACATCCACAGCCGCGCCAGTGTTGGGCAGCGACTCCGTCCTCGAGAGTCCTTCTTCTCGGGGTGGGGGGCGTTTTCCAGCACTGGCC
The DNA here is from genome assembly GCA_017309665.1 of Coelopa frigida. NCBI lineage: Eukaryota > Metazoa > Arthropoda > Insecta > Diptera > Coelopidae > Coelopa > Coelopa frigida. The sequence goes on along the minus strand of CM029563.1, from coordinate 544,017 downwards.
ACGCCACGTGACGACGCACGTGGCCGCTCGACATTTTAATGCTATCCGATGCAAGCCAAGTAATACCAACAACAACACCATTAACAACAACATAAACAGCAACAACAATTGCGATTCATTTGCGAAATTGCGTCGGTTGGATTCGAGCAGGATTCATTGCGATTTCAATTGCGATGGCGGCGATGGTGCGTGGCTTCGGCTCCTTGTGTCTCCTGCTGTGGTTGTTGTTGTTGTTATTGTTCTCGTTATTGCTGTAGGTTATGGTTAGTCGAGGGTTGTCGCAGTGACACACAAAGCACTGGCAGCAGCAGCAGCAGCAGCAAAAGGCCAACTAACACGCCACAACACGACATCCAGCGTTTAGTGAGAGCAGGCTTTACACCAATAATTACAACAACAACAACAACAATAACAACAATAAAATGGCAAAAATAAACAACAATAATAATAACAATCAACTGCCAACAACAATAACAACATATAAATGGCAACAACAATAACCACATACCGGCGACAACAACAGCAACGAGTGCATAAATTCCGTGTGTCGAGGCGCTTTTTAAGGGGGTTAAAAGTTAATTAACCTCCAATACGAAGACCCCCCTTGGTCCCACTATCCCCCTCTCCATGCTCCATCCTCCACCCTTCACACACACGCACACACACTCACTCACTCACTGACTCACTCACACCAACTCGAAAGCACTCGAAGGCTCTCGATCGCACACAAAGCAGCTCCAAACGACCTTCTGAGCTTCCCAACGACCTGTCGTCGGGGCCTGTTGAAGTGTGTGTGTGTGTGTTGGTGCCCATGCATGAGGGTCTGTTGTGTGAGTGTGTGGCGCTTTTATTGCCGACGAACACACTCTCATAATAGTTTTGCATAAAAACTTCGGCGTTGCTCGGCGAGATGTTGTTGGCTATGGCTTTGGGATTTTGTTTTTATTGATGTTGTTCGCTGTTCGTATCGTTATTGGTGGTGTTGTTGTTGTTGTTGCTTTTCTAATTGTTGTTGGCTGTGCTGTTGTTTTTGTAATCGTTATTATGCACCCGCATTAGTTGTTGCTCTTGCTGTCGGCTGCGAGGTCTCGCCTTTATCTCGACGATGCCATCGCGAATCGTCGCCGGCTGCAGCCCGCAGCTGGCGCCAGGATTCCGAGGACTCCAAGGACTCGCTTCGAGACGCTTCTGCCGTCGCTTCAGATCCCCAGATGCGCCTTCTTCACCTTCTTCACTAGCTCGCTCCACTACTCCAGGCACCCCAAACGGGAGCCAGGCCGGGGTCGAGGATGCGATCGCCAACCATCGCCTTTGGAGTTGAAGAGTCTCTCGACGGCCGACCTGGCGTGCTTCGGCACGTCGACCGCCCCGCGTCCTCGAGGACGAGTCCTGAATTATTCATCGCTCCCCTCCGCCCACTTCGCAGTCGCCCCTCGCTCGAGCCTCTCATCGCTCTCAGAGGCTTCTATAAATCTTGCCGGCGGCCCGGGGCCCCGGGGGCTGACGAGGGGCGCCGGAAGGGTGCGCTAATGAATGGCAGGATCCTCCGCTGACCAGCTCATCCTTCGTCCTGATTCCCTCTGCTGGCCGACGCTGTTGAGTTATTTCGTTGCGTGCGAAACTTTCCAAAATGCAATCCAATTGAGAGGGCGAAAGCGAGGCAGACAGCGGGGTGAGAGGAGGAGGGAGACAGTGAAGAGGGGCGAGTGGCAGAGTGAAAGGGAGCGAGAGAGGGTTGCCAGAGCCAAGTGGAAGCTGTTGACCTCGCCAAGTTGGCCGGCATTAATCCTCGCAGCGCAGGATATTAAATAAAGCGTATTTTTTCCTGCGCCAATTTTCCGAGCAAATTACGTTCCAGTTGCGTCGACCCCCTCCGCACCACGGAAACTTTCACTTCGGCTGTCCTTGTTCGTCTTCTTCCTCTTCTTCGTCGTGCTGTTGTTGTTGTTGTTTATTTTCGGTCCCAACTTCCGGTGAACTTGCGCTCCTTTTCTTTCCGGCGGCTCCATTCATGCTCCAAGAATTAATGAGGACACTTGCGAAACTTTTCGAAAATTGCGCTTGTAACGTTACACCCTCCCTCTGACAACCTACCCCCCTCTCCCCCACATCGTCCACCCCTCGTCTCTATCATTATCGTCCTGCTGCTGTTGGTGTTGTTCTTGTTGTGGGTTTAGTGAAATCGAGCAGCGGCGCCGTCGACGAGTCCTCGATTTTCCCCTCCGTTTCGCCGACTGGAGGGCTCCACTCCAAACTTCGCGCCCCCTTCCGCCGATCGCTTCGCTCTCAAGCACCGAGCTCTCGCTTCCCCCCCTCTATCCTCCGAGTCCGAGAGTCTCGCGAAATCTCTTCGATGTCCCGGCAGCCTCTTGAGCCCGAAGGCCAGAGGATGCCTCCAGTCGGTCCTTCGATCGGGTTTCCGTCCGCATCGTCCTCCTCTCTCTCTTCCTTCCTGCCTTCCTGTGCATCCTGTCTACTCCTCCCCCTCGTCCATGCCCCGCCAACTTCACTCGGCGTTGCCGAAACTCGACTCTTCAAGAATTTCGCCCCACTCGCCGCGGTCTTGGCCCCTCCGCCTCGTGCTCGATGCCGAACATGACTCGCCATGCTCACATCTCCCTCCCTCTGGCTCTTGTCCGCTCGCCCCATATTCGCCTCCTCCTTCACCCTCACCCTCTCACTGGAGCTAATTTATTTTCATTTGTTGGTCTCTCATAAAAGTTACGCATTTTCACCATGTTCCCCTCAGCCCACCGCCCGCCACGCCCACACCACACGAGCCACATTCGGGACTCATTAATGCCTCGGCAGCTGCTGCCGTCTCCGTCTCCGCAACCAGCTCGCCACGCCCTCCTCTCTCTCCGCCCCCGTCCTAGGCGTCGCTTAATCCTGTCTTTAGTCGAAACATTTTATTGTTGCCAGTGATTCCTGGACTTTCATCGCCCACTCGTCGCCCCCCGACCCACCTTCGTTCGTCCGTTTGTCTGTCGACCCCCTTCGGTCCGACACCGCCCGACTCCTCTGCCTCCGCCTCGGGCCTCCCCAGGTCGCCTCCCTGCACTTAGTGAGCGTATCCGGGATTTTCTTTCTCATTTTTGACCAATTCACTTACATTATTACATTTGCTCCTCTCCCTCCCGTCTTCGTCCACCATCTCTTCTCCCGCCGTCCGCTTCTTCAGCTTCCTCTCTTCGCTTGGTTCGCGCTCCTGGTCCTGGCGATGTGGCTTTTCTGCTGCGGCATCCGGCGCAGACCTCGGAGAGGGGTCTGACGAGTTCTTTGTTTTCTCCTGGCATCTCCAGGATCCTGATCTTGTTGTTGTTGTTGTTGTATTTGCTCTTTCGCCTGTTCGTTTGTTGTGTTGAGGTGCTCATGTTCGTTGTTGTTGTTGTGTTGATGATTGCTATTGTTGTTGCTGTTGCTGGTCTTATTATTACTATCCTTGTGTTAATGGCTCTCGTCGTTGTTGCTTCTTTTGATGCCAACCCACCACCCATTGTTGTTGTTGCTGGTGTTATCCTGCTAAGCTCGCCCAACCCACACCCTCTTCCATCTCTCTCTCTCTCTCTTTCCCTCTTCCATCCCTGTTTGCTGCGTGGGAATCAAAAGTCAGTGCTGCCAAGTTTTAGCACTCGTTGTGGGCGGCAGCGTTTTTCGACTGCTCGGCTTTTGTTGCGGATCCTTTCGTGTTGTTGTCTTGCTTCGCTATTGTTGTCATCCTTATTGTTCTCTTCGTCCCCTTCGGTGCTTGTAGAGGGGGAGCAGAAGACGGATGGGGGCGAGGTCGGGGTCCTTGTTATGATCACAGTTGTTGTAATTTGTCGAAATATTAGCGGCCTTTGTGGCCGGAAGCGGATTAAAGGCACGACAGAAAGAGCAGTCGAGGGTGTTGCCACCTGCGAGGGCGTTGCCACCTGCGTTGCGCCAGTTGCGGATTACACCGGGTCCCTTCAATTATCCGGCCCATTTGGTTATTGATTCTTATCCGTGTTTACTTTTTCTTGCCTCCGGGGAGGTTCTTCTTCCGCCTCTTTCCCCCATCTGCTCGATGTCCTTGAACCTCGCCGAGGGGTTCTCCGCATTTTTTCCGTCTTTCTATTCTCTTGGTTCGAAAGCTTTTGTTTTCAAACCCACTTTCATCTACAACTTCTCGTTCATCCTAATTGTCCTTCCATGCATATTAACTTCTCACTTCATTCCCCTTTATCTCTTTCATGTCGATATCTGCTCAATTCGTTCTCTCCATCTCCACCTTTCCTTCCTCTCTCTCCACCACCCACCCTTCCGCCAGCCTCTCTGGGAATCCTTTGAATCCCTGCCGGGCGATTGAATCACTGTAAATACTTCAACAGCACTTTTCCAATGGTGGCCAATTTTCCCAGAGGACTTCCAAGAGTAGGGCGGAGGGGGGAAAGGAAGGTGAGTGAGAGACAGAGAGAGAAAGGGCGAGTAATTGCGCCCAAAAGCGTGCCGCGGAAAATTACGTCCACGCCTTCGTTTTCGAGCGAGTTTCTGGAAGTGGCCCAAAAAAACTGGCCCACTCTCTTTCTCTCCCTCTCGCACTCACACGCCCCCGACAAAGAGCGGCAATTACAAAAATAAACAACAACAACAACACTACCTACAACAACAATTGGCGTGTGCTCCCCTTTCCGCCCGGGCGACACTCGAATGAAGTCCTCGAAAAATAATCGCGCAGTAAAAATAATAATTTTCTCACCTCACTTTGGAGCGGGGGATATTGTTGTTGATGTTTCTAGTGTTGTTGGTTTTGTTGTTCACTCCTCTTTTCGAGCGAATCGCGCCCTTTTATTTGCACGTCATTCCGAGTGCTCGCTCCTAATTTGTTGTAGTGGCTCATTCACTCATCGTTGTTGTTGTTGTTGCTATAGCGGTAGTAGTAATTGTTGCCATTGTTGCATTTCGTGTTATTATTATTGTTGTTGTTGTTGTTATTGTTATTGTTGTCGCTGCCATGGGGAACTTGTTCAGAAATTCGCCGGCGAAGGCGTCACCCTGTAATGCCGTTAATTTAGGTTCATTTCGAGCCCCATTTGAGCGCCCATTCATCGCTCCTTTCACGCTTTTTCTACTACTACCTTTTTTATAATTTTGTTTTTTTTTCGCGACCACTTTTCCCCGAACGTTTTTCCTCCACTCCCTTTTTCACAACTTTGCTCATCACTGCTTTTTTCTAGTACTTTTTCCACCACTACTTTTTCTAGTACTTCCCACCCACTACTTTTTTTTCGTTCCACTGCCCTTGCAATTACTTCGCACTCGAGTGGCCCCGAAACCCTGCTCGTCCTGATCCCACTTGAACCGCCTCCGCTGCTGCTTCTCTTTGGTAGTTTTTCTGCTGCGCTTTTCCGGGTCGCAGCAGCTCGAGTGGCGCCCAAATTGTTGCCGAAACTTGCAACGAGTTCCCGCCGCTTCCGCGACGCCCCGCATTTGATGCCTTTGCGAGGCGCTCATGCGAGCTGACCGCCCGAGCATGTGTTCGGCTAGTCGTCGTCGTCGTCATCGTCAGCTGCCACGCCCACCGCCCTCCTCCCCCACTCGGATGTGTGCTAAATTTGTTGTCAAAATACGTCAAGGGCTTTCTTCGAATTCGGGCTGGAGTTCCATCGTCCTTTCGCTCCCCGCACTCCGTGGCTCGGAGTCCAGAGTCTGGAGCCTCGAGCCTTTGTGCGAATTGGAGTCGCTTTCGTTGGGGCTGCTCGTTGGTGGCGAGAGAGTGAGAGTGAGGGCGAGAGTGAGGGCGACAGTGAGAGAGAGAGGGAGCAACGTGGAAAGCGGATTTCCCTCTCCTTCCATGAACTCCCCTTCGTTGCTGTCCTCTTCAGAATCTCTTCGTTCGCAAATTAAATATTTATAATTTTTCGTTTCTGTTGCGAAGTTTTCAACTTTTGGCAGGACTCGGCCGTCGGTTGAAATGGAGGGGCTGAAGGCAAGGGTCTCGGAGGGAGGAGGCGATGAGAGGATGAGTGAGAGATGGGGAGCGGCTTGTGCTCCCTTCAGAACTCCTCTAATGCGGCGCCGAGGGCCCGCAGGAAGCCACACGAAACACAAGACGGCGCCGACCCAGTGCGGCCGTTGAGGGGGAGGCCATTGTCCTGGCTTTTGGAGCAATTAAAAAGTTGCCGAAACTCCTGCCGCCGACCGGTTGTTGGTCGGCCGCTCCTGCGCCCGCATGTCCTTGAAAAGGCTCTCGTGAAATGAATCCGAGTTCGCTTTTCATTCGCGTGCAAAGGGAGTCGAAAGAGTCGAGAAATGCCGCATGGTGGGAGAGTGGAGAAGAGGGACGAAGAGAAGTGAAGAAGGGCGAGGGGGTGTGGCGCGTGGGCGCAGGAAGCTCCGTTATTTACTGCTCATAATCGCCGCTTAAGCACTCGCGAATGTCCCGCGGATCTGAGCTTCAAATTATCCTGCGATTTGTCCCTCTCTTCTTCCCCCCTCCCTCTCTCACTCTAGCCCGATGCGCACCAGTGGCTTCCGCGCTCGTCCAAAGGACTCGTCGTGCGGTCCACGACGAACCGCAAGCCAGAAAGGACCTTGAAAGCACAGAAAGGAATCTTTTCAAAAGTTTCCATTGCGAGCCCTTCGTCTCCAGCCTCTCGCTCACTCGCCTTCTGCATTAGGGAGCCAAAGGGGAGGCGACTCAGGCTTAGGCCGAGAGGAACAGAGAGAGGGAGAGAGTGTGAGAAGGAGAAGGGGCGGGGAGAAGTTTTGAAAGAGCTGCTCTTGCAAAACTGCGCGCGTCTGACAGATCGACTGAAGCCAGGAGGCGTGGCTGGGGGGCTGAGACGGACCAAAGTTGGCTGCATCCGAAGCGAAGGACACGCGAGCGAGAGCTGCAATGTGTGAAGTGGTCGAGGGGGAGGACGTGGGGGACGACGGAGAGACGAGGGCGGGGAAACTTTTTAGCAAAATTGTTTATGCGAATGACAAAGTTGACGGCGAACACTTTAAGGAACTTCTCCGAGCGGCGCGCTCCACATTCGCAAGGATGCTCGACAGAGGATGCGATGCGAAGGATGTGACAACAAGGATGACGCGGACGATGACGAGGGGAGTGAGGGAGGGGTTGGAATTATTTATGCCACTCGCACGCATCATCGTGCCATTTGCCCGCTCGTCCTTCTATTTCTTCTATTAAATTAAGTTGTTTTCGAGCTTGTCCCGCTCTCTCATTCCTCCCGCACGCCCACCTCGCCGCCATCCTCCAGCTGGCCTCCCGCAACTCGAGAACTAGGTCGAAGGCCGTCCCGTGATGACGGGGGGAGGGGCGAGGCGGGCGTTTGGCGCGCTTCATGAGAGTGGCAACTTAACGGTTTATTGCGTTCCAATTATAACGGTTGCATCCCACCTTCGCGCTCCATCTGGGCGGCGGATCCGCGCTCAAAGGGACCCCTCCGCCGTTTTCAATTTCCTGGCCTCAAATCCCTCGGCAGGACATTCGGTCGCCGTTTCTGACCCACTCTAACACTCTCTCACACACTCACACTCTCTCACACGGCCTGTCCTCTCTGTCGGACGGACGCGCATAAATCCTTTCCTGATTTGCTGCCGTGCGGGTCGCGGCGCATGATTTGTCCTCGCCGTGTCCTCGTGGCTTCAGTTGCTCCCCTATTGTTGTTGTTGTGTTTGTTCCTATGATCCGCGCCATGGCGTTGCCACATTTTCGCAGGGCACCGCGCCCCAGGCTCCGGCTCCGGGTCGTGCTCCATATGCCCCGGCGAAGCCCCGTCGACAGCCGTCGGCCGACTCGCGACGTGTTTAGTCTTCTCCCAACCCATATGTGTGTGTGTGTGTGTGTTGCATGGGATCGCTTTGAGGACGTGGGGCACTTTGGGGGCAACAACAAAAGCAACAACTCGCCGCGGTCGCTGCGGTCGGCGGCGTTATCCGCAGCTCGCAGGTGGACGCGAGGCTTCGCGCGGTGGCCGAGTCAAGTGTCCGTGTCCTTGTGCGAGTGTGAGTGCGAGGGCAGCTGTGTGTGTGTGGGGCGCTGCATGCATGTCTTTGTGCGCAATTTATTGGGCTGCTGGTCGGCGGAGCGCGGCTCAGCGACCATTCCGCACACGCCCCCCGCAGCGGCCGCAAAATGGTTAACTTATTTGCATGATCTTCCTTCCTCTCGCCATCTCTGTCTGGTGGCGCTGGTGCGAGTGACCAGTGGCAACTGGTGACGCAGCGTGTGGAGTTCGTTTTCGTCGAAATGGCAATCAATGATTTGTTGTTCTCGTTGTTGTTGTGGTTGTTATTGGCCCAGTTTGCCGCCAAAGCTCTTCAACCGCGATCATTTGTTTGCACACACACATAGGCGCATAGTAAGGCCACAGCTGGCCATCACTTCGTGTGTGTGTGTGTGGGAGGGTGGTGTTGGTGGACTGGTCGAACAGCTTCCGGATATGGGCGCCATTTTGTTGCAATCTTTACGGCCGTCGAAGCGGTCGAAGGTCGCCCAAAGAGCCGGCCATAAACTGGGCAATTGACTCGGCCCGGTCGGACCCACGTCCGGCCTCCGCCCGGTCCCTCCGAGGGCGACCCAGAAGTTGGAACTTGTGGAGGGTGGGTTTGATTGCGATTGATTCGCCATCGATTTTCCACAGTCTTCCCTTCTTCTGTTCGGCGCTTGCGACACTCGGAGGCGCTCTTTCGCTGCTTCCTTCGCCCAGCTCCTTCGTCATGCCTCCTCCGGTCTCCCCCGCCCTCCTCTTATGATCCCTGTTCTCTGTCTCCTCCGTTCTCTCGCCAGCGAGGACTCGTGCTCAGCTCTTGCGGAGGCGGTCGAAGCGATGCCGACTTCCTTCGAGGACCTCCCGCAGCAGCAGCTGGCGAGCGGTCGGTCGGTCGGTCGGTCGCCGGCGGCTGTTGTTGGTTGTCGTTTGATTGCGTCGCTAATTCCCGGCGCCCATCTTTTTCGCATCAGCAGACCCCGAGCCGCTCCCCGCAACCCTTCCTCCCGCCCGCTGGGCGTAAATTACGACCGCCAACCCTCGTCTTCGTTCTCGCCTCGTGCGTCCCGAGGATGCGAATTTAATGCCCGACGTCAGGACGCGCCAAGGACCTCAATTATGCGGAAGGTGCCGTGCCGGGCGGGGGGCGTGGCCGGGGCAAAGTTTTGAGCGCCCCGGGCGACGACGACGAGGGTCCGCCTGTGACGTTTCGACTTGCGGCAAGAGGCGGACGTGAGTGGGCGGGGGAGTCGCATGAGTGTCTCTCGTTTTCATTAATTTTGATCTTTATTCTCGCACCCTCCTCGCACCGCCACGCCCCGCCCCGCCCAGACCACGAGCCCGGCCACCTCTGCCCTGCCCTTCGAGGAATTAATTAATATTAATTCGAAGACATTCGCCTAATGAGTGGGGCCCGGGAGCTTGGCCTGACAACGGGCCATGAACACAAATGACTGCGGCCAAACAAGGATAACAGGAAGGAGAAGAAGAACATGAACACCACCGAGAACACGAACAACAACAATAGCAACAAGATGACCAGCTGTAACAGTTGTAACAGGACCTCTTCGGCGCTGGGCCGAAGGAGGGACGAGGGACGAGCGAATGACGAGAGCTGGACTTGCTGACTGACCGACACGACACGACACTCACACGAGCACACACGAGCACGAACAAGAACACGAACACTCGTGTAGAATCCCTGCTAATCAGCGAGGATTCGAGGCTGACCGCGCCACGCCTCCCCCCCCCCCCTCATCGTCCCCCCTTCACCCGCGGACCAATTACAATGTGAGAGCTTTTGATGTTTCGTTTAAAAAGCAACAACTTGCGAATGGCGCTAATAGAATACAACAACAGAGAGACAGCAACAAAAACACCACGAAGACGAAAGTAGATGATGACGAAGAAGAAGAAGATGAAGGCGAAAAGGCTACAGACGCAATTAGAACGTGGGAATGTGTGAGCGAGTAAATGAACGAGTGTGCGTGTATGTGTGTGTCTGTGGAGCATGAAATGATCCTCCGAAGCGCGAAGAAGAAGCAGCACCGAAACCTCTAATGAAAGCCGCAGGAGCCACGCGCGGAAGGGGGCGTGGCTGAGGAACCGGAAACCCTTACGAAGCCTATTACGATAAATTATGATGATAAACAATTTCATCTACATAGACACACAAGGGTATGTACATATATGTAGTTCGAGCAACAAAAACAACAACTCGCATAGACATTAATTGTATTCCTTTAGCAGTCGACGCGAGAGGTGGGGAACGCAGGAGTCACTTAAAGGAGAGTGTGTTATTTGGACTCCACGACTCGTTCTGCCACCACAAGGGGTTGAGAGGGGCGGGGACGGCGGAGTAATCATTTTTCGTTTATGCGTTTTATGCCTAATTAATAGAATTTGCGAAGCCCTCTCGGGAAGGGTCGAGGGTTGGGTTGGGTTTGGGGCGCCGACGATCCTTCGAGCTCGAACTTTATTGCGATCGAAGTTGGCTGCGGTTTCGGGCCAAAAGTTCCTCGGTCGTGGTGTAAGACATGCGTGAGGAGAGGAGAGTGGAGACACGAAAGTGGTAGTGGAGAAGCTGATGGAAGTGGAAGAGTTGGAGACAGTAGAAAAATATCGCAGGAAGAATGTCGTAAATTTCTGTAGGAGATGATAAGTTTCGGTTATGGTCAGGATTCGAATCCTGATGTTGATGTCGAATTGAATTGTTTCACTTTACTTTCGATTAAAACTGTCCATCTATTGGAGAAAAAACTTCTAATTTTGATCAACTTATACAAATTCCATATTATTTCATAACAAATTGTGTTTTTTTTTTGTTCATATTTTTGACTTTTTAAATTTTTTACCAGATTATTTTTGAGACACACACTCCACTTTTTTAATTTCGCAACAGTTTCTCTTGTCTAACAAATTCGAAACGATATCGCTGATTTGAACCCAAATGCCGACAAATCGAACGTTGGGAAGAAGAGGAGCAAGAAAAGAATGGAAGGAAGAGCCCATCCTTTCCCTTGCAAGAGGAAGGGAAAGAGAAGAAGTAGAAGAAGCGGAAGTGATGGAGCTGGAATGGGGGGCGAGAAGGATCGGAAGTGGCGAGCGGCAAACACGGAAGCATTGGGGACGATTAACGGCACGAGAGCGCGCGAAAAATAATTGAATCGACCACGCGACGGTCCAATCATTTACGTTTTGTACCCCCGCCCTCATCCCCACGCTGCCCCCCGCTGCCCTCATCCTCCGATCCCCACCCCCGCACGTTCGCTTGCTGACCACATGCTCCTTATTTCGACGTTTTTACGATTTTACAGGACTCCGGTCCTGGTCCGTGCTGTCGTTGTTGTTGCTATCGCTGGTCATGATGTGTGCTTATTTTGTTGCTTTTGTTGTTGGTGTTGGTGTTGCTTTTTAGCAGGACTTCCGAACGTATCTCGAGCGTCGTAAATTAACACGACCACCTGAGGAGGGCGCGGATGCGGAGGCGGACGAGGGTCGATGGGAGGCGATTGAATCGAGCGGCGAACAAATTCATTGCCGGAGGACGATAAAAGCTGCCGGCAGCGACCGACAGCAGGACGCCGGAAGCCAGAAATGCAAGGCTCTCGAGGAGCGGGCGCATAAAACGGAGCCGAACGAGGACTCCGAAGGCGAAGACACGAGCTCCGAAGGCATTCCTAACTCACAAACACGGAAAAACTCACACACACACACGGAAATACTGAGGAACACACGAACACATAAAATCGCTCGGACACACACATGGACACGTGGTCAGCCAGATAATGATGGCCGCCTAAGAGCAGGCCATAAACTGCAAACGGGGTCGGCCCCGTCGCCCGCCCCCCGACCGCACGATCGCCAGCGAATACATTTTTCATCAAATTCCCCGCAACTCGCGACGTGCCCCGGCCACAGCTCGAAAAGTCTCCACCGTGCACCGTGGGCCATGAAGCGAACTTCCTTCGATTCTGCCTCCGCGGCCGCTTTGCATTCAGACCGGAAGCAGCGGCCGCCGAAGTCGAAAGAGGCCGCAGGACGAGCAATGGCGGCGAAGCGCGAACGAGGACAAGAGCGCTGGCTAATTTGCAGTTGGCGACGACGACTCCAGGAAACTCTTCTCACTGTGGCGACGTCGCGTCGCAGACGCTCTTTCGCAATTAGCCGTGCGACGAGGTCTCGAGTGCGGACCCCCGCCCCTCTGCCCACCTCCTCCCCTCGACCTTCCGCCAATCGATGCCAGCGGATGCAGTTTTTGGCAAATTTAAGGAGCTCGGCTGCTTCTCCTCCTGAGTAGTTTTCTTGCGCAGCTCGTGCTTCGCATTCCCGCGCGACTTTGTCATAAATTCCCCCGGGGAAGGACACGCAGCGAATCCTTGAGACGACGCGAAACAAGGACGCGCGGGGAGGTTCCTCTCTCTCGTCCCCACCTCACTCCGCCCTTCAATCGCCACACGATGGAAGGAATTCCTCGCTGGATGCCGGCTGCCGCCGCGTGTCACTCGGTCGCCGCGGTTTCGTCCTTTCGTCCTGGCAGCCGCGACGAAGCTGCACTCGCGCAAAAACCACGCAGCGCGCGCGGCCGAGGGAAGGCCAGACAGAGGGCGAAAGAATGAAGCGAAGCACTGGCCGCAACTGCGCTTCGTCCTCGTCCCTCGCGTCCCTCGCGTCCCGTCCTTCGTCGCTTCAGTCCGGCTGGCGCGCATTTTCAGCATTTTTGGCCACAAATGCTGGCTCAACACTTGGGCGGCGTCGACGGCGGGGTGGAGCGGGGCGTTTGCGGCGAGGGGAGCTGGAGCTAGATTTATTCGCGAGGGGATGCGGGTGTAGCGGGCCGAAGGAGGAAGGACGGGTCCGGAGGAAGAGACAAAAAATCGCATGGTTCGTTAAGTGGAATTTCGCCCATGCTTAGCGCCGGAAGCGTGCGGCGGCCATTTTAAAGTTTCGGATTCAATTGTAGAGCGGAACAAACGAAATAAACAGAGGCTCCTCAATTTTACATTAGTTGACCACTTTTCAATTTAGCATTCTTTGTTAAGACATTTTTCATTTAACAATGATTAATCAGGCTAATATTCATCTACAATAAAATTAGTTCTCTTCAAAAAGTATTTAAAAAAATAATTGAAAAAAAAGTGAATATAAATTGTGTACATATATTGTGAATATATATTTTTTTAATTTTTATTTTAGGAAGATGATTAATATTGTTAAATAAAAATTGTAATCGTTTTACAATTGATAGGAAAAAAGTTGAACCCGATTCTCCCATATATTTTTTGGAAATTTATCTTTAGTATAACATTCGGGATTAATTTACAATTAAAAAATATATAAAGTTACTTCCAAATGTAGTTTATCTTTGATAAGAATGCATTCAAATGGAACTTGGGACCACTGGTTCAGATTTTAAAGCAGTCGCTAGTCCTTCGAGGCGTTGGGCTCCCATCGGCGGGCCTGAAGACCACGTGTCGGCCCCGGTTCCGACCGAGTGGAGCGCTAATTGAGCGCGAATTCGCGCAATTAATTTGGGTAATTATCGAAAACAGGGGTCGCCACCGAAGGAGGGGGCGCCATCGATAGTAATTCCGTCGCATTAAAAATGCGAACGCAAGCAGACGAGCGAGAGGCGGGTTCCGGCAAAACATGATCCGGCGCAAAGTTCCAGACATTAATAATATTTTAATGGACACCCTCCCCGGTCGCCCCCTGACGGACGCTGGTCGCTCTATTGATTGAGGGAAGTTGGCGCATAATTTGGGGAAACAACGTGGATCCCAACCCTAAACAGGGCCCAGGGGTGGGGCTCAAGGGATCCGAAATCTTCGGAGGCGAAAAAGCAAACAACCAGCGCCCAGCGAGGGACTTGTTGCGACCGACGCATGAGAGAAAGAGCGAGAGAGAGAAGGGAGAGACAGGTCAGTGGCGCCTCCAACTGGCGGGCGGGCGTGCGTGGCATAAATTAGCGCGCCTCGGGTCCTCCGCAACTTGTTGATCTTTAATTCATGTCTGCGCCTCGTCCTCCCGCCACTCGCGATGCAGGGACGGAGGTCACTCAGTTTCTTTTCACCCTTTTCGGCTCTCGAGGAACCGCCATCCGACCCGCCCTCGTCCACTACGACCGCATAAATCTCGCAAATCTCAACTTTAACCAAATAAATTGAATAACATTTTTTACGGCCCCATCGACCGCGCCCCGCCCCGCCCTCGGCCAGCTGCGCCTTCGTCAGTGGCTCGTCTTGAGTCGCTCCTCGGCGTCTTCGGCCCGCCCCCATTGATTTATCGCCGTCGATTTGTTTCGCAGCGCGTCCAGGCTGCGAACCCGCCCCGCGCCGCCCTGGGCGCTGATCCCTGGCTGAGTTATTCGTCCTCGCGTTATCGCGCGCCGACTTTGTCTCCTCGGGTCGCTGCGAGTGTGCGTGCGTCCGCGCCACACACAGCCACACACGGGGCCTCGTCGAGTAGTTGGCCCGTAATTTATTGCCTTTAATTTGATCTCCATTTTTCAAGGTCCGATTAGGCCGCCCGACCCACGTCGACCCGCCGCCCGCCCCCAGCGACCGGGCGCGAGCGTCGTTAACCAATATTTAAACTGGGCCCGGCCGCTCGGATCCTTTAAATGCCCTCGTCGAATGCTTGCGGTTTCGCACTTCATGCGCCGTGGTTGGGTCGACTGGGGTTGGGGTTGGGATAGGGGGCAACATCTCCTGCCGAACAATGGCCACGGTCCGTGAGCCCGAGTGAGTGATTGTATGTGTGTGTGTGTGAGCGGCCGCATCAGCTTCCGTTCCGCCTCTCGCCGCTTTGCGACAACCGCTTCATCCTCTGGCTCTCATTTCGAGTAAAATAAAATCGAGAATTAAAACTGTTTATGACTGCAAGTGTCGCCCTCTCGCTCTCTCTGTCTCCCTCTCCCTGTCTCCCTCGTGTCCTGGCGCATCCCGCCGCCACGGATACGTGCCGAAGTGTGCGAAGCTCTTCCTGTGGCTGTCGCCGCGGATTTGGAGCAAATATTGATTTCGCCTCCTCCCTGGCTCCAGCTCAGCTCGAGCCGCCCACGGTTGGCTCCGCCGGGTGGGTTCGAAGTGGTTGTTGTTGTTGTTGTGGTTGTGGCTGTGGATGGTATTGATTTGGTTTCCTTTACGATTTCCGCATTTTACGACTACGTTTCCCGTCGCCCTCCCCTCCCCCTCTTCGGCCCCAATCAATCCATTTACGGCCCGTTTAATGTCGGCGAATCCTCGATTGGGGAACATTAAAGAGTTGGCCACAGACCCCCCGCCCCCAACATTTGCAAATCCCGCATCAGGGATTCGAGGACCGCGTCTGGTGGAAATTCCGTCGAAGGACGACGTCTCATTGCGAAACAATCGACCTCGCCATTTCCCAGAAGTGACCGCATCCTGGGAATTCCGGGAATGAAATACCCGATCTTGAGATCTCACCCCTTACTCCTCGCCGAACGGCATTAGGCGACCCCTTCAGCCCCGGCCCTCGGTTCCCCCATTAGTTGCTTTCGTTCTCCATTGCATAAGTACTCAAATAATGCAGAGGAGCTAGAACTGCGATGGGTCCGGAGGGATGGGGGTGGAAAGGTTTGCCGCAAAAGTGAGAGATGATAAATAAGTAATGAACGAGAAGCAGTAAATATAATGTGCGAATGAAATGCAGAAAATATCTCTATAACAAATATCATAGAAATCATCCAAACAAGCATTTTGTGGTTTTAAAAAGAAAAAGCATTAAGTATCATAATTGATAGGATATCTACTTACCCAATAAACGTGGAAGTTCGAATTTTAGTTGCTTGGAGTTTCAAATTTCCTGTTGTCGTGATCATTGTGAGCGGCCTGCAAAATGTTTAAGAGCTTTAAAATGATCTTCAAAACAGAAATACGTTTACTTAAAATATGTTTTTTTTTATTTCTTTATCCTGAACAGAGATAGAAGAAATTAAAATCGAAAAAGGATTGGTTAATGGCGAAAAGAATTGGATCAAGCGGGAGGAGAATTACGAAGAATGAACAGATTATGGCGACGAAAATGATATCGGAAAGCACGAACACCGACATGAATGAATGATCGAACGAAACCCATTGCGGAGGGAACGCGAACTCGCTGCCGGAGGGACGCCAAGGACAGCGATGACGACGACCACTGCAGGTGTCGTGGGGCGCAGCAGACACACTGACACACTGCAGTTGGTGCCTCTCCCACCACCCCTCGCCCTTCTGGCCCACCACTCCGCATTCGCACGACTCCACTTCTATTCGCTTTGCATGCAATATTTGCGCTAACGACGCTAAAACAGATTTCCGAGGGCGGGCGGGGAACGGGGCACATTCTGCAGCACCGAGTCCTCGCTGCGGCCCCACAAACACACAAACACACACACACACCGAGACGCGCCCGGAGCCGGAAGTTGCCCGCCCCGGGCCTTCGGCGGCCGTTCACCTCGTCCTCGAGTGGCTCCTGCAGCTGGGGCGATGCAGGAACCGGGTTTCGGGAAATTGCTTTCTTTGCGATTTCGGGTCTCCGCCCGCCCCTCCGGCCCCACCCCCTTTCGTTTGCTTTGTTTTCCTTCGACTTGGTCTCGTGCTCGTTTGCCTTCGCCCAGTTTACTTGTTGTTGCTGTTGTTTTGGTGGACGATGTCGAAGTTTTCGTTGTTGTTGGCGGTGCTCGTCTTGGACAGCGCTTGAACATGGACGAGTTGCGCTCCACATGCGGCAGGAAGGAAGCGTCCGTTGCCGGGAAAATAATTGCATACGTCGAGGCGCTCGGCCCTCAACCGTGGTGGGCTCCTCCCTCTGTCTCAAGTTCCCCCCGGCATTCTGGAGGATGCCCCGCCCCCTCCTCCGACAAGAGACTGACGAGGAGTCCTTCTCCGTCGGACAAATGAATCCTTTCGCCTCTGATTTGCGTCCGAGCGGTCAGCAGTCCTCATTTCTCAGCAGGGCCAACCTGGTTGTTGTTGCAGTCGTCGTCGTGGATTTCGCCGTCTCGAGTGGTCGGCAACAAATCGGCGGCGACGGAAGCCAGCGAGAGCGGGAGCATTTCAGCATTTCACGCTCCGTCGACTCGGCCACTGACCCCCCGACCCTCCGCGTTCGACCTTCGACGCACCGCAGGACGGACGGACAGACAGACAGACGAACGGTCGGTCGGACGCACTTCGTTGCGCTCTGGCGGGCGTTTATTAAGTTGCAAGGATTTATTGAGCGTTCACGATTAGACAACTACAACAAGGACAGCAATAACAATCAGGCTAACAACAACAATAACAATATCCGTAACAGCAGCAGGAGCAGCCAACAGCGATTCAATTAAAGTTAAGTGAATTTTTTTCGGTCTGCGATAAGTTTCCCCAACTGTGTGTATATGTGCTCGAGAATGAGAAAGAGCGAGAGAAAGAGAAAGAGTGGAGGCAAACTTTCAAGTTCTCCTTATTTATTTTCCATTCTTCGAGCATCGTTTCAGCATTTCTCGAATTTCTTCAGAACTCGTCCTCCCTCGTCGACGTCCCTCGGCCCTCCAGATGCTTTGCATCCGCCCCCTCGAATTGTTTTCGACTTTCGATCGACTGCTGACCAGCTCCACCGAACTAAGCATCGCCCAACCTTCTGCCTCTTCTTCTCTCGTCCACTTCAAGCACCACAACAACAAGAGCCCAGGCAACAGCAACAGGAAACATCGACGACTGCCATATTTCGCCCCTAATCGCTCGGTTCCGTTCCACTCCGATTCGTTCCGGTGCGTCCGGTTCCGTTTGTTCGCATCCCTGCGCCGGCCGTCGTGGACTTTTCTTAAATTGAATTGATTGAGGAATTCCACTGACGCCCTGACTATGAATTATGAATTCCTAAAGAGCAAGGAGTTCAGTGTCCGGGCGACTGGGTCGACATGACGAGGAACTCGGAACACGATTCCTTCGACTCGCCGATTCTCTCCCTTCCACACTGCATTCAGCGAGGCAACAGGCCAAGAGGCATCGCCCTCGCTCCTCGTCGTCGTGTCAAGGTGTCTCGGTGTGAGTGAGTGTGTGTGCGTGTGTGCGGCGAAGGGCGTGGCAGTGCGAAGGCCTCAACGGAGCGCCAGCTCGTGTAATTAAGTGTCAATGCGGGGTTTGGCTGTGCCGGTGCCTGCAATTTATAGACCTCCCTCACACACTCCACTCACAACTCACCACCTTCACCGCAGCCGCCGACCGCCGCCAGTCACTGATTCTCAGCCACGATAGCAGGAACAACATCCGCCTCGCTCTATGGAGAGGTCACGACGACGTCTTGGAGGCGTTGGAGGGCGTGTGTGAGCGTTCGAGTGTGTGCGTGAGTGTGGGCGAATCTGCGTGTGCGGGTTGGTGGTAATCAATTTCGGCGCTCATTGATTTGGGATTAATTTTAGGCAAGTGTCAGACCCGACTTCGGTTGTCGCGGGCCGAGGTTTGCGAAGTCCCGAATGTGTGTGTGCGTGGTTTTCGTTTCTTTTTCTAGTGAGGCGGTCGACAAGTGTCTTTGACGTGAGGCTAAGACATTTGCTGGGGCACTGTGCGAAACGGGAGGTGTTCCTCTTTCGATCGTGGTATTGTTTGTTCCATTCTGATCACATATTAAGGCCCAAATTGATTCAAATTGATATGGAGTCGATGTGATGGGGACATGGATGACGAGGAAAATCATTCAAAGTCTAAGAGCGGAGAATCAGAAGTTCCTCCAGCGGGTCGACGAATCTCGGCCAGGCCTTCCTCGATGTTGCGTGTGCCCTCAAATCCTACCCACGGCTCCTTCATGGTGTCCTCAGTTCTCGCCTTTTCTTCTCCGCCCACCATCCGTCCCGACGACCGAGCGACCGCCGGCCCTCGCATTGATCCGCGGTCGGTTCATTTAAATTAGGATCCTGTAAACAAAATCATTTATCTTCGCCGCAATTCCCTCGCCCCACACCCTGCTGCCTTCCTCAGGGGCGAGCAGATATTTCCCTTCCGAATCGGGCCGGCGTAATTTATCGCCATCGGGCCCCGACCCCGGTCTGACCCTCGGCTACGTCCGGCGAAAGGGTTTCGTCCGCTATGCGTCCGCAAGGCTCGTCGTCCTGCATCTGTTAAGCTCGGCTCATCCCGCTCAGGCGCCCGGTTCGCAGTTTCTCTCCAGTTCTTCTGCACTTCCTCCCTGGCCACACCCCATCGCGCTCACTTAGCATAGAACCGAGACCGAGTAACGAAAATAAATTAATCTGCGCCCCGCTCTTCGCTGGTCCTGGGCACGCGGACGAATGGACGGACGGACGGACGGACGGATGGATTCCTCGCCGAGGAGTCTTGGGCCCGTGGCCGACAGCAGCAGCTGTGTTTAATGTCCGGGGTGAATTATATGCAGACGGCGCCGGATGTCGGACACACTTGTCGGCCGACAGCGACGCCGACCTGGTCCTGGTTCTGATCCTGGTCCTGGCCAGGGTGCAGCGCCGCGCAGCACGAATCCACGATTTATTCGGGTCCGGCGAATCCTTCGAGTCCTCCGCAGCGAGCACACGGCGAGTCCTGCAGCGCCCTCGCCTCGGGCCGCTCGTTCGCACTTGTTTTCGTGCACGCGCCGACCGCCCTCGCTCGCGTGGCCAGTGTCCATTGGCACGGCGACCATTCATCACCCGGACACAAAGAGGCGCCCGACGCCCACACGCACACGTCGTCCTCGCTGCTGCCGAGTGTCATATCCGGCGACACAGAGCGACAGTGGGCGGGGTGGTGTGGGCGGATCTGGTTTCCTTAAAGCGAATTTCATAATCATTTGCACAGAAGACGGAAATCCTTTCCTTTCTCTAGGCTCTCGCTCGCTTCTTCGCTTCTTGTTTGTTCTCCTCGACCCCTTCTTCGGTCGGCCGGTCGGTCGTTCTTCCTACCTTCTGGGTGCTGATAGTGTTTGAGTTGTTGTTGTCCCATAGTTGTTGTAACGAAGATTGATGGCCAGCGGTGCGTTTAGTTTCGTGCTGCGGTCGCCTCCACCCTCCGTCCCTCGATATCCAACCATCCACCCATCTATCCGTCCGTTCGGTATCAGAGTTAAGAGCCGATTTGAATTGTGGGCGTCGGCCCCGCCGATCCCCCTCCCTCACCCCGTTCCCGACGAGCGACTGCAGCTGCTGCGAAGCGGTTTATTTATGAAGATTGAGTCGTCGACTCCGAGTCCTGTTCGGCCGGGCGCAGGATCAGCTGTAATTAAATTAGTTGCGACGAGCCTGGTGAGATGGGGCGAGGGCGACGACTCCAGAGCAAGACACGTCCGTCCCGCCCTGGGGCGCCTTTTGGACTCCCGTGGCTTCGGTTCCAATTACGGCTTCTGCCGACCGACCGACCGACCGACCGATCGATGGTCGACCGGTGACGAATCGACAGGATTCGGGGAGTTCGTCGCCGCAGGTCGCCGGGTCGCCTGACCTCATTACGAAGTCGATTGTCACCGATTTGCTAATCTAATCACGTGTCTTCGCACGCACACACACGCCGCAAACACAGTTGTAGTCACTTTAGCGGCCGGACAATTCGGGTCCGCCACACACACACGCACGGAATCGAAGTGTTGTCCGACACCTTGTTCCGTGTTCTCACCCCCACCGCCTCCTTGAGTCGTCCTTTCGCCTGCGGCTGCGGATGACAAACGACGACGACTGCGGCCTCCTGCTCGGTTCGGCTGCGGCTCCGGCTCCAGCGGCAGAAATAACCATGTTCACACACACAACCGCACTCCGCACACAGAGGACAAACCATCGTGCTAACCATCGGACGGACAGACGGACGGATGGACGGACAGGATGGCGGCGAACAATGGGGCTCGAAAAGTGCGAACTCATTAGTTCGAGACTTGGAAGCGAGTATCTGTGTCTCTCTCTCGGCGGCGGATGTGGCTGTGGTGTTTGTGTGCGTGTCCTTCTAATTGCCCACTCACAAGTGCCGGGGTTCTGTGTGCGCGTGTGTGTGTGGGGTCCAGTGCGGTCCTGAGCCGACAAATCAAAGTTTTCTCATTTACGACCCAAACTTCTTTAATAACGAAGTTGCCGCTTCCGTCCTTTGACCCGCTTCGCTCACACACCCTCAAGTGAGAGGTCTCAAGAGATGTGGTGGGGCTCAAGGTCGACCCTCTTTCGGCGATATTATTGGCCGACGCGACGCCGTGTTATGCAATTAGCGCGATTTAATTAGCTCCCGTCCGTCCGGCAGTCCGTTCGACCATCTGTCTGTTTGTCTATCTGCCTGTTTGTCTGTCCATCCACTCCTGCCTGTGTGCGTTCGTGTGTGTGCGTTCGTGTGTGTGCGGAGGCGGGGTCGTTAATTGAATGTGTGTCGATAGGATCTTCACGGCAAATTGAATTCCATGGCGCGTTCGTTCGGGCGGCTCCTCGACTCATTGTTGTTTAGCAGCGAGGTGGCCGAGGCGATCGCTCACCGCCGATTTAATGTGAATGGCCTCCCTCGTCGGCCGACGATGCATCCGCTACTTGTGATTGCTTCAGCTCCCTCGAGGGCCCCGTGGTCGCCTTTCATCGGCAGTCGGTCTTATCCTGGCGACCATCGGTCTCCTCCTACACCTCCTCCTCCACGTCCCTACGCCAGTGCTCCACTCGCGACTCCCGCCTGCATATCGGCATCGCATTAACGGGCTTTAATGTATCGCTCCCCACACGCACGCACACTGGCATCGAACACCTGTCGAGGGGGACGAGGGCGATGAAGGCTTGATATACAACAACGACCATGACGAAAACAACAGAAGCTATGACGAGGACACCAACAATAGCAGCAACACCGCATTTAGAACCACTGCAACGCGTAAAAAGCTCCTCTCGCTTGTTTCCGTTATCGCATCGGTATCCGTTTTCGTCCCCGGCCACCCCAACCAGTCTCCAGGCCGATCCCGGTCCCCTCAATCGTCGTCTGCAGCCCTTTGTGCGCGGAGATCGTCCTATGAGTACGTGTCTGTGTTGGTGAGTCAGTGAGTCGAGTGTGTGTGTGACGGAGAGCGTGTCAATGTGTGTGTTAAACCCTTTTTGAATTATCGCATTTACGTGCATTGAGTGCTGCTGCTGCAATAATTTTCCCCCAATCCATGGGGCAATTGCACACACACCGAGAGAGGGGAAGGGGGCGCAAGGGTGGAGGTAGGCGCGGAGTGAATTACGTGCTCAGATAGTGCGCATAAAATTTCATTAAAAATTCTTCCCTCCGCCGCGGGGAAAAGAGAGGAACGGACAGAGAAAGAAGACGAAGGAGAGCGGGGAAAAGGACGAGGGGTGATAGATGAAGGGAGGAGATGCTCAAATAAAAGTTGCGATAAAAATTAATTTTCCTTGCTGCGCAGGTGCCTCCGCGTGTGAGTGTGTGTCCTGCATGTCTGTGAGCGCGCTTTCGGTGTCTCGCTCGCACTCGTGCGATTTCGTCCCCGGCCGCCGCAGGACTTGCGACCGCGGCCTGAGGTCGAGGATCGGAATTCGGTCGATTTCCGCTCGCTCGAAGTGAATTCCCCACTTCGCTCATGGGCGCATTCCGCAGCCACGCCCCAATAGCCGACGCCCACCACTCGCGGGCTTTCACCACGTGACGAGTGCCGCCGAGCGCGTCGTCGTAAAATGTTTATTAGTATTATAGCAGCTCCTAATGAGCTGTCCTGGCGTCTGACGAGCTCTCAACGGGGAGGCGGGGCTGAGGTCCCGGTTAATTAGTCCGTGCGGGTGCGGGGCGAGTGGGCGGCTGCGGCTCGTCCTGCCCCATAAATCGCGACAAAGGATTACATTTCCGTGGAGGACATAAAAATACGTTGTTCACACGGCAGCGCCCCGATGTCCTGCCTCGTCCTTGGGTGGCCGGCGGCCATAAACCAGGCGACGGGGGGCGCGGGACGCCGCAGGACACGTGCGCAGCCATAAATCTACGAGGCCACTGCGACGCTGCGGATGGCGATGGCGATGGCCAGAACTGGACATGGCCAGAAGGTCGGGTCGCCTCGAGGTGTGGAATCAGGAGGCCGTGAGTCCTGCTTCGAATCCCAGTTCAGTCCCCTTCACCTCTTCCGGAATGTGCGACCCCGCCTGCGTCTTCGACGCCCCATAAATTTCTCGTCCCTCCCGGGTCGGAAGGGCGCAGGCCAAGGTTCACTTGTCGCATTGACAGCTCGGTCTCGGTCTCGCCCCGCCCCCTCCTCATCCATGGCGCAAGGTCGTGTCCGCAAATTGCAAACGCCAGCCTCGGCACCCGACCGAAATTCAATAACCGCCGGCTGCATCTCGGAGCCCGGTCCCTTTAAATAATGCATCGTCGGCAGGGCTGACGGCAGGGCATGTCCTCTGTCTGCAGCAGGACTCGCACTCACACGCACGCACGGCCACAGGACGAGGGACGCCCAGAGGGAGGACGGACGAGCGACAGAGGAATGGACGAAGCGACGGAAAGACGGACGCACATTGGAAGGACTTCAGCTTCAGAGTCATACGAGCGCATTTGATATGAATTGCAATATTTTCGGACTCGAGTGGACTCTTCTTCGGACTCTGCCGCCCTCAGATCGTTAGACTTCGAGCTCTCCTTCGAGTCGCGCGATGCTGGAATGTCGTCGGGTGGGGGCGTGTGAGTGACTTTAATTGCGCCCCAGATGTCGCGACTTTAATTCGGACTCCGGCCCTCGTCCGATCACTTGCAACGAAGGCATCCTCGTGGCAGCCTGGCTGGGAGCCGCTGTCAAAGGACTCGATGTCGACCCGGCGGCCTTGCGACAGACGCCCGGCTCTTCCGGAAGCACAGTCCTCGATGGCCTGCTCGATTCCCCCCGGTCGGTCCTCGGAAGAACCCGCGAGCCGGCCGGATCTGCTCGAGGCATCGAACACACTCTGCCCCACCGCCCTCTTGGTCAGGACTCTTGACCAGGACTCTCTCTCTCTCTCTCCCTCTTGGCCAGGACTTCTCGATTTCAGTTTCAGAGTCGACAGGGAGCCGCTTGGCTCGGGGACTGTTGTTGTTGGTTCTGCTGCTCTCTGACATCTGACTGCAGTCTTTGACGTTGCCCCCTCAGCCGGCCAAAGACCATCGACGTCCATCGACGACATCCCGGCAGCTGGGGGAGAATATTCAAATTATGAGTTGTGTTGTTGCAGCGCCTTCGAATCGGCTCCTCAATGGACCAGAAGACGAGGGCGAGGAGGGCAAGGGGCGAACGGCCGAGCAAAGGACGACCAGGCGA
Source organism: Coelopa frigida (assembly GCA_017309665.1). Lineage (NCBI taxonomy): Eukaryota > Metazoa > Arthropoda > Insecta > Diptera > Coelopidae > Coelopa > Coelopa frigida. The sequence continues at coordinate 519,832 of CM029563.1, read as the reverse complement.
CAGTTGATATCTTCGCAATCGTCGCAGGCGGCTGCAATGCAATCACTGCGACCTCGGGTGGGCGGCGATTGGGGGCGTGGGACGAGTAATGACGACACAAAATGGTTTCGTTGATGCGATAACATTTATTTGGACATGGCCAGGACACCAGCAGCCGGACGCCAGCTGCGGCCGGGTCGAAATGATGAGGACGATCACGTCGAGGACGAAGGCGGAGTCGGAGGAGGATGCGGACGTCTGATGGGTTTTTTAATTGATTTGCGAAGTGGGGGCCAAGAAGCGAAGGAGGAGCAGGCGAGCCGAAGGAGAAGGAAATAAAGCGAGATAAAATGAGGAGAAGACGAAGCGAAGGAGCAGACGATGAGGAGGTTGTTCGATGATTACCCGAGGAGGTGTGGGGGAATCGTTGCAGGAGCCGCAGCGAGGATAATAAGCTTTGCTCTCGGACAATTGAGAGGATTGGCGGCGATTCCTCCTCTGCACTGATTGCGTCTTAATTGGGGATAACGAAGGACTTAACAAGAAGAAGAGGAGGAGGACAACTGATGGACTCCGCGGCAAGGAGGAGTGGGGAAAGAGGAGAGAAGGAGGAACGAGTGGGGCGTAAGAAGTGACCTCCCGCCCACATCCCTCGCAAACGGCGACTCAGCAGATGCCGTGGCCTCGGCCGCGTCATCATCAAGTCATCACTATTTCTAGCACCGGCCCCCTCACGCCCCTCGTCTCCCTCGCTGCCGACTCCGTGGCTCCGCAGTTTTTCCAATCCATTGGTCGACCCCCCATCCTCGCGCCCCGCCCGATCCATAATGGTTTACGAGCCGTCGTCTCCAGCACTCGTTCAACACAAATTTTATCTGCTACGTGCGGGGAATTGATTGATTCCACCTCCGCCCGCCCGCACGACTCACCGTAAAGCGGAATTGAAAAATAATACGACTCTGCGGGGTCGGGGGAGCAATCCGACCGGAAGTCGACTTCCATTTTTATTCACGCCACTGTTGGTGGGTCTCGCCATGGACTACACGAAGCCGCCACCCACACACACGCATAGAAGCAGTCACACCATGTGATCCGAGGCGGTTGAAGATCCAGCTGACCGTGTAATTATTTAATAGGCTGACGGAGCGGTCTTCGTGGCCTCGCAGCCGGCTTCATTCGCACCAACTTGGGCTCCTTCATGTGGAGAAGTCGGTGATCGATCGGCAATTATTCGATTCCGAATCGCCGAACGATTTGAGGGCCCAACTTGGGGCAGCATCCACAGCCAAGATGAAGGATTCCGACGACTCCTCGGAAATTCATGAGGCGCCTCCGTCTTCGCGACTTCGCGACCTAATTAAGCGGCGCCCCGCGAGATGTCGCCGGCAGTCGTGGCGTATGCGCAACGTTAATTTTGATTTTTCCGCGAAGGCTTCCCTCCCCCTCTGAACCCGTCCTCGCACGACGGCGTGCGTCCTCGGCACGGCATTAGTTATGAAAATTGTGAAAATAATTAACGAGAAATTAATTGGATTCGAGCGGCTAATCATGAATAATAAACACTTCCTCTCGCTCCCACACTCGCACGACTACACACCTGCATCGCGGCTGTGCCTGTGTTGGTGACGATAACGATGACGAAGCCGATGTGCGTTGAGCCGAGCAGGAGGACTCGATGAGGGGAGAAGAGTCTGGGGTGGGGGCTGACGACTGCTTTCGACTTCCCTCGGCACCTCCTGCGGTGACTTTTTGTCCTCTCTGAGCCCCGATATTCTCTGTAACTGTCTTTCGCTCCCTTCCTTTCTTTCGTGTCCCTCCCGACTTCTTCCACTACTGAAGCCACTAATTTTTTCGCTTTCTTCTCAAACCCACGCTCAACCCCTGCCCCGCCCGCCTCCTGCGTAATTTCCTCCATCTCATTAATCATTTCGCACGAATCCTTCTGGAGGAAAAACGCGGAAACAAAAGTTGGATTCAATGGCAGCCGCCTCTCCTTCGGAGGACGAGCTCGGGTCCGGGTCCTTTTAAAAATGTGCGACTCGCGGCGCGCATCCGAAGGACACGTGATTAATGGAGTTTTTTCCAACCGCTTTGCTGTGCTTTGCTTTGCACAGGACCCCGGCTGCAGTCGCTCCAGGTGGCAACACTCCGCCCGCACTACCGACCGACCGACCGGAGACGACGACGCGTGCGAGGCGAGGGAATTAAAAATGTTATTATTTTCAGATGACAGACGGCGCCGAAGAGGGCGGCTGGAGCTTATGGAAATGCGATCAGAGCGCCCCTGGATGCGAACATGGATGGCTTCTGCTCCACTCCGTGCTCAGGGCTCTGGGCGGTGGGACTCTGGGAGGGGCGGAGTCTCGTTGAGCTTCGGCTGGAAGCTCTGATTCGCCCTGAAGAATGGTGGGCCCCTGTCGCAGGCCCCCGAGTGGACGGCGGAGGTTCAGAGGAGACCCGGAAAACGCAGCCTTTAAGTTTCGGGTCCTCCGGCGCAAGGACCAGGCGTCGAGAGTCCTTGTCGTCGACCGCGAAGCGAGACGGAATTAAAAACTAATTAAAATGTTATTAACGTGCACCACGTGAACCCGCCACGCCCACAACCACACAGACACACAGACACACACACACATGCAAATAAACACGCCCTCCGGAGACTCGCACACATTCACACCAACAGCAACAACAACAACGGCCGCCTCTCAAAGGAGAAGAAATCCTTTGATCTGCGAAATAAATTCAAAAAATCGCTGCGTTCAAAAGGCAGAGCGAGCAAGTGGGCGGAGTCGGAGGGGGCGGGGTGAAAGAATGAGGCTGGGGTGGGAGCAAAAATGACGGCTCAGCGATTTCCTCAAAATCCGGGCCGAAAAGTGACGAATCGAGGAGGGGGCGGGGCGGGTTCATAAACGGAAAAGTGTCTCAGCGCGTGAGTATGTGTGCATGTATGTGTGAGTGTGAGTGTAAATGAGCGAGTCCTTGTGTGCGTGTCTCGTTGTCGCAGAAAAAGTCAATTTCATTTTCCTCGCAAATAAAGGACTTTTCCCCAAAGCGGGTGGCGGGTGGAAGGAAGGGGAAGGGAAAATGACGACACAAATATAAACGGAATATGAATAAAATAAAAATAAAAAAATACGAACATGTGGAAGCTCTTCGGCTGACGAGGACCCGCGTCACGTGCAGTGTTGCCAACTCTCGGAAAAGCGAAGAATCTGCAAAGGCAAAAAAGAAGTAGACAAATTACTTATTATTATTATAATTTTTTATTATTAATATTAAAATTATAATTATTTATTATTAATTGTTCATTGGAACAACTAACTTAACTACGAGCATTAGCCTCCAGAATTTTATAGGATATCGATTTACGATCTAGTGGAAGTGGAAGCGCATTCGAACCCGATAACAAAAAAGTACTTCATTTCTAAATTTCCAATTAAATTTAAAATAATTAATATTTTATGAATTTTTTAATTTATTAGTTTTTCACCACCGAAACAATTACCAAAAGAAAATCGTCCGATAAACCCATAATTTTCGCTCAAACATCCCCTTCAACTGATATTTGGAATGTTATATTTCGGCATGTTTGAACAACTGGCAGAGAAACCGCTGAGGTGGCATCACTGGTCCCGTGCCCGTCGACAATTTCGCGAAATTCATCTCCGCTCCGGTCCCAAGTGCGCGGAAGGAAGGCGCGACGCATGAGTGACGAGCACCAGTAAGTCGAGGAGGAGACGAAGGGCAGCCTCTAAAAAGGTCGCCGTTCGCGCGATTCTTCGGATGTCCTGCGTCGACTGCGGACGTCCTGGAGAGGAGTCGAATCCCCCCAATTAGGCGCTGCAAACAACTCCGATTCGATTATCGGCAGCCTCCGCTCTGATTTCCGCGTTCCTCTTCGGCCGGGAATTCAAATTAAACACTCGCTCCCCGAGTCAACTGCGACCACCCTCCGCCCGAAATCACTCCCTCATTAGCACGGCCAACGGGCAGGACACGCCCGCTCCTCCGAACGAGGTCCCCATCCTCGCATCGTCTTCTTGCGCCGGTGGCTCGCGACGAAATCCCGCAATTACCGGTGGCAACGCTCACGACCGCTCTCGCCCTCGGCCCGGCAGCAGGAGGTGGCGAAGTTCGCCGAAAGCACTCGGGTGATATGTTTATGGCCCGGCACAAATCCCGGCTCAGCCCCGCATTAGGCGATGATACCTTCGTGCGGCGTGTTCCCCCAGCTGCCTCCTGCCGCCGGCCATAATTTATCTTCATCATCGGCCGAAATGTGCGGCCCCGGTCGCGTCGTCTGAGTGGGTTTCGGTGTCGAGCGCCGCTTGTTTGTCTGACCTTTGAAAAATGGGCCGCCAACCCGCTCAAATATTTATGCAAACGAACATCGTCCGCGCCCTGGGTTCGGGGTGTTTTGCATGCGTGGCCATCAAGTATGCAACACTTACTTCCGCCCGGTGTGGCTGCTGTCGTCGTCGTCGTCTGTTCGGGGCGGAGTCCCTCGAATCCCGGAGCCAGGGCGGGAGTCGAAATGGTGCATCCGCCTCCGAGGACCTGAAGCCGTTCGTAGGCCGCTGCCGTCGAGGTGAGGCGAGGACCGTGAGCTTTGGAGGACTCCTCTTTCCTCACGTTGACCCGCCCTTCCTTCCGTCACCCCTCCGAGCTCTTTCTTCTGGGCAAGGGGAGGCCGAAGCCGTTGGGTCAACGCCGGACCGGTCGCTTTCGGAAAAGTAATTTAAATTCCATTCAGAAATTTACTCAAATAATAATAATGTCGATCGAGCCCTTGGAGGGTCACACACACACACATACACACCTACGGCCCTCACACACAAACTCAAACCTCGTTGCTTTCGTTGTTTCGTCGCTGGAATCGAAACTCAAGTCCCTCCCCTGTCTCCACCCACACATTCGCACACAGTGGGCCCTTCCATTGGAGCCTCCCCTTATGTAGTGGTCAGAGTTGTTGTTATTGTTGTTGTTCACCACCCAAACTCCGGGATCGTTGCGAGGCTAAGGAGAATCCTTCGAAGGCCGCTTAAAGGACCGAAGGCCGGTGGAGAAAAATACAAATAGGCCTCCGGGGGAAGAGCGGATGCGACAAGGCTCGTCGAAATCCTTTTCATGGACAAACGACAAGCACCTGAGTGCGTGTGCGTGCGCTTCTGGAGCCGCGAATTTGCATAAAATCCTGCGCCTCCCGCGTTCCAAATTCGCACGTCACGGCACGAGGCCGGCAACTAGGATAGACAATCGGATCCTGTGAAGGACCGACCAGTCAGAGGGGACAAGGACAAGACGGAGGAGAGGAAATCAAAGGAGCGGGAAGGACCTTCGCAAATACCTCGCCTGTGTGGCCTCCGTCTGTCCTTCCTTCGGTTCGTCCGTCTGTCCGTCCATCATCGAGAGGTCTTTGGTGCCTTCCGCGCCCCACCACGACTTTGGCCCCGCGTCCATCGAGCATCGTGGCGATATTCAAGATTTTTCCTCGGATTTCAGTAGATGCTGCCACTCACACACACACGTATGCCCATCCTGACGCGTTTCAATTTCCCCGACTAAAGCCGCAGTCAACCACATATCGCATGTATGTATGTGTGTGTGAGTGTCCAACACAAACAGGTGGTTCTTCACATAATAACAACAACATCAATAATAACAACAACAACAACTACAATGGCAACCAACTGCTAAACCATGCCAAATACACACGGGAAGACAGAAGCAGGACGAGCGAGTGCGAGCGAGAGAGAGAGGGAGAGCGAGTGGCGAAGGAGGATGAAATCGAGACGAGATGAACTGTAGCCGCAGCAGCCGGCGACGGTTGCCGAGCGGCAGGCGAAAAATCCCGAGGACGTCGTGCTCGGCTCACACACAAACACCAACACTGGCAAAGCCCTTGGCATTTACGACGGAAGCCGCGCTCTCACGGGTCTCGCGAGGCGGGTGAAAGGGAAGAAAAATCGGAAGAAACCTGAATAACAGAGGGTGAGAGAGAGGGGGGGAATACAAGAGTGAGACGGAGCGGGAATAAGAACTAGGGCGAGAGCAAAATAAAATAAAATAAACTCCGAATCGCCTGCGATCGAACACCTCGATTATCTCTCTTATCGGTGCTCGAGGCGGGTCGACCTCGGCCTGTCTGTCTGACTGTTTGTGTGTGTGTATGTGTTAGTGTTGGGGCCTGGGTGTGTGTGTGTTTATGCAAATCCGAGCACATGTGGCGCTCGAAACCTTTTCTGGCAAATTGTGCTGAAGTATTTAAGATCCCTGCCAGGATAAGCGACGGCCAGGGCGAGGCTGGGCCTGGGGATGGGAATGGGGGAAGGACGAAAGGTGCAAATTGCAGCTTAAATACCACATGTGTAAATGTGAGGTTTCGCACTCACACCCACACAGAAACTCACACCCACACCGGGCCCTGCGGCCGGGACGAGATGGACGCACACTTAAATAAATTAGAAACTCAAGTAATTTCGAGTGATTTAATGGATTTTCCTAGTTATTTGCAACTGTTTTTCCCCAGCCGAGTCCCTCTCCTCCCCCCTTCTGCATCCTGACCCGGGTCCTTCGTGTCGAGTCCGAGTCCTTGCGCCGCCGGCCAACTCAATCGGGCCGCTCTGCATCCTCTGCCAAAGTCGGCTCGGGATTTATTGCAATTGTAATGTGTGAGAAACGTCCGACACAAAGCAGCATACCCCCCCCCCCCCCCTCTGGGCACCACTCGACCGGATTTTTGGGAATCTGCTCGAATAATTGGCACACGTTTCGGAGGCTACTCCACTGGCCCAGAGCTGGCCACGTCGAGCAGACTCCGGGCCCTCGACATGCATCCTTCGCAACATCTCCAGTGCAGCCCCAACTCGTCTCCTCCTCCTCTGCTTCGACCCAACCACTCGGCCGTCGCTCGCCCTCCCCGCTCGGACCCGCCGGCCGATTGATCGACTCATCGCACCGCAATAAATATTAATTCAATAAGAATTCTGGGAATTCCTCGCTCGCTCCCCCCACGAGCCCGGAGTCCGGAGCCCGGTTCGCTGGTCCCTCGGGACGTGGCCACGAGGATCATTAGGACGGCGGTCGCATTTCGGATGCCGCACATGAACTGCCTGGCCCACAGACAGACAGACAGACAAAAGGACAGACTGCCGGACGGTCAGGAAAAAGGACAAACGGGCGGATGGAGGCGCAAGGAAGCTCTCGCTCTAATAATTCCCATGGAAATTCGCCTCCGCAGCGCCCTCGCAGGATGTCGCAGGACATTTATTGATTTCACATCAAAGTGCCGAGCTGCAGGCACGACCAGGGGCGAGGGCGGCTCGACCAGCAGGTCGCTCGCATGCGAAACTATCTATTTCCGGCTCCTCGGCTCCATCGCCTCCGTCGGTCGCCCTCGTCGTCATCGTCGTCACGAGATCGATGTCGGCTCTTTCGAAGGCATTTTTTCCCGCATCACACCGTCGTCCCTGAACCCTGCCCCTCCCCACCCCGGTCCACTCGGGCCGCTTGTCGTGTGAATGCTCCTCTAATCGCCCCTCGTCCTGCCGCAGTTTGTTGCAGCAGCCTGCGGGTCTCGGTTATTTTTGTTGCTGGGATTTTTACGGACACTCTCTTCTTGCTGCGACTGCAGCCCTCCATCCTGCACCTTCCCACGTTCACACGACTTCCATTTCGCTTCCGGCCTGCGTTTCGTGGTCCGAGCGACTCGTCAGAAGGCAGGGGCCCGAGGGTCAGGGACGAGGCGGAGGAGAAGAAGAAGAGGCAAAGGAATCAGTGTTTTCGTCGGGGATTTCTTCGGCTGCGGGTTCGAGTCCTCGCTACCGTCGCCCTCCATTCTCTCGTCCATCGCATCGCATCCGACTTCCGCTGGCCCAAACATCGATCCATCGATCCATGGGCGAGGTGAGGGATAAAGAAAGAGAAAAAGAGATGGCGAGAAGGCAATAGAACCACAACGAGCCACTCGACACGCATGCGATGAAACAATCGGAGCAATCGAAACAAATTGAAACTTTCAGCTTTGCCTCGTTCTCCTCTTCCTCACAGCCTCCGTTGACCAGCGGAAGTCCAGGCGCTCGGACCGGAAGCAGTGTTGCTTCGAATGGGGGGGTTGATGGAGGAGGGGAGGGGGATGCGATGGGAGGACGACGGGGGAGGGATGAGGGTGGACGTAGTTAGTTTGAAATCATCCTTAATGCACTCGCCACGGCTGCTGAGAAGTGAACAACGACGACGCTCGCAATCTCCACCAGCAGCAGCAGAAGCGTTGCCACCTGGCCCCAACCAGCAAGGTATTCGAAGAGTTCGCCGTTGGTTCCCGTCGGCAACAGTCGAAGATGTGGCAACGCCACCGACGGGGGCGACGACGGACGAACGAACGAACGAACGGAGGTTGAAAACAATTTCACGCTGATTGGAATCTTATGTTATCCACACCATCAAAGCGAGTGCTTTTTGCCACTCGCACACAGACACACACACACGACAGATACAGACACGCGGATACAAAGACACCGATGCGGGGGAAGGGGGCTTCGGCGCCTCAGATGGTGGCATCCGAGCGATTGAACTGTGAAGTGTATCTCGTGTCTATGAGTTGCTTAAAGATATACTTTCGACGGCGATGACGTCACCCTCCCCCCTCTTTCCCCCTGCCACTGCTTCTCTCTCGCTCATTCGTTCTTTGTTTTGTCTATCTGTTTGTCTCCCTCGTCCTTTCGTTCGTTTCTTCTCTCGCCTCGACCAGTTGTTTGCAGTTTGGCCCGTTTCATTATTCTTCAGCTCGTCTTCTTATTGGGGCTGTGATTGTTGCTTTTGTCTTGAACACATCCTGTCGAACGCCGGCCCCTCCTCCCCTTGCCCACTTCCGTCACACCTTTTCGATGTCCGGCCGGCAATTGAACATTTTTATTGCCGCTCTCGCAAAACAAGAGCAGCAGCTGCAACAACAACAACAACAACGACAATAGTAACAATATTGCCAATAGGAAGGATGAACGGAGATGCAACAACAACAACAACAACAACAGCAGACAACCACCAACAACAACAACAGAGTCGAGTGACGACAAGTTCGTCGACAACGTGCACACAATCGGCTCCACTGAAGCGGAAGGTGTTCGGGCCCCTCCCGCAGCCCTCGCCCGCCCCGACTAAAGGTCAATCTGGCTAAGTGAAGCGTCCCGCTCGGAGGACACGAGCCCCGGGGAGGCAGTGGGGCGATTGGGGCTGTTGCGGAGACAAGTTAATTACTCGGTCTTAATTAACAGCGTGTGGCCGTCGGAGATCGATCGAGGTCGGTCGAACCGCAGAGCGGGGGGCGGAGAAGCCTCCTGCACAGGCTCCTGGTCCTGCTATTGCTCGCCCTTCGATTTCTGCTCCTTCGATCCAGGTGCGGCTCGAGTTCGAGTCATTTCGTCATCCGGCCAACGTTTGATTGAGCGCTGCCCCCGCCTCGAGAAGCGGCCACGGAGCGATTTCCTTGCATGGCACCGGGAAAGAAATAACTTTCGTCCTTATCAGCAGAACGTCGTGAATGTGTCCCCAGCGCCTGCTTGCGACGCTCGCGCCCAGCGAACGGGGCGGGGCGGGCGCAGGGCAGAATTTATGAGATGAATTTCCTCCTGTCGACCCATTCGCACCTCGTCTCCTCCTGCGGGCGTCTCGTCAACGTGGCGCAATAACGTGATGGCGCAATGCATTACGGCGCCGGGCGACGCAACGTGAGGCAGCGCCCGGTGACGTAACGCAACGTATCGTATCGGGCGGAAGCAGGCGCGGACACGGAAGCGGATGCGGAAACGCAGGCGAATATATCACGGCGCAACACCTTCTGCCACGCCCCGGAGTTCTCAAGGACACAGGGCGCTCGTCCTCCCAAACGGTCCTCCGTACACACACACACATTCACTGGCACAGTGACACACTCACACACACACTCGTGCTCATGGAGCTGCTTCAAGTGGAATTGGGAACGGAAGGAAGAACGTTTCATTTCGCACCGACGTCAACGTGAACGCTCACGTAACGACGCAACAACGTAACGAGGACGCCGTGTCCGAGCCCGGTTGCGGAAACGATTATTTTTGTTTGTTCAATGTCCGTCCGTCTATCTTTCTGTCCGTCCGTCCCTCGTGTCCGGGTCCCGGGCCCAGATCCTCGGCGTCCTTTTTACACACGAGTGTGTTTTTTAATATTTCACAAACTTGTGCTGATTCTCCTGTGATTTGCCACGTTTTTGCATTGGCCGGGGTTCTTCCCATCGTGGCCCTCAAACACAGCTTCCCCTCGCCCCACCCCCACGACCCGCTCCAGTCGAGAGCGCGCTTCCTTTGCGCATCGCATTGAATTTATTTCGAGTCCTTTGTGCACGCAACGGCCCCGACCCAGAGATCGACCCGACCCCACCTCGGCCTCCTCTGCCGTATGTGTGCGACACAACTTTCGGCCATAACTTCCGAACGACCGACCGGGTGCCCGAGCCGACCCCGCCACGCCCCGCCCCGCCCCGGAAGGATGTGCGGCGCTCGTGATTAATATTAAAAAATATTCCGCCCTGTCATCGCATTGTTGGACCCCGTGGCCGGCGGAAGTGCGCCGGGGGCAGGGCGGGGGAGGGTCCGAGCTCCAGGTCGGCGGCTCCGGGCACTCGGTTTGAATGCTAAATGGACATTCGCAATGATTCGCCCAACTCTCGGCGCGGCTCGACTTCGGGCAAATATTTGATGTGACTGCGGGGAGGAGCAGACGACGGAGGAGCGACGGGGGTGGCGCCTCCTGCTCCTCGACGCAGCCACAGCCGCCTCCGAGGGCCGCAAGAACAACTTCCGGGGTCAGCCAGAAGTACTCGCCGCCCACGACGCGGGATGCGGAGGGGTCGAGGCCACTCGGACGACTTCATTAAAACGCCCTCGACGCGGCGACGGTGCGTCGACAGTGCGTCGCGGGCACTTCCGGTCCGCGGGTCGCCTTCCGCCGCGGTGGACGGTGGCACCCCGCCCCCCTCGCGACTAATTACGCCTGGGTCGTGGGCCACGCACGCAATGGGTCGGGCCCGGTGGCGCGGAATTCGGTGGACTGTTGTTGTCGCTGCATCTGGCAGAGAGCTTTTCTTAAATTCAGAGATTTTTGCTCCTGACGGATTTAATTAACAGCGTCGACGGCAGCGACGGGGGGAGGTGCCGGAGGTGGCGGGCGAGCAGATGTTTATTTGGTTCGGCGACGTCTGAAGTTTCGAAAGGCGGGCGGCGCGAGTGAAAACTTCAGACTTCGGCGACTGCGAAAGTTTGCGATCCTCGGCGAGAGGGTGAGGTCGAGTGGGCGACAGTTTCTGAGGCGCCCGAACTCGCATCTGTCCCTTCCGTCTCCCCCGACGCCACCGACAAATACTGAAACTAAATTGCAGCCCTTGGCTCGCTCGACGAAGTCTAACGGGGCTGGGGCGGAAGTGACATGGATTCGGGCCCGGCTCCCGCCGCGCTGGGTGACGGCGAAGAGGCGCCGGAAGCTCGGATCGATGCAGTTCGGCGGGGCCCCGATCTGGGTCGCATCGCATCGAGTTCTAATCGCGTTACGGCTCCTTGAGAGGAACTCGATTCGAGCGCCGATGTTCGAGTTCGCGCCTAACTTGATTGATTCGACTGAGTTCGAGTGGAGTTGACTTTGTGATGGGTGGAAATTCGTTTGTTTCCTGTTGATTGCGCCCCGAGTCGGGTTTTGCGTCGATTTCTAAGTGGGTTCTTCTCGAGATGCGATCAATCGCCATCGTCTTGAATCGCGGCGAGTGGACCCGACGTCGCTCCAAAAGGACCCGGCTCTAGCGGCCGCTCGATGACAGCTCTCGTTGCGCTCGATTGCCCCCGATTGCTGTCTGCGTCCGTCCGCGCGCATCGTCATCCATCACTTCTGATTTCGCGCGATTCATCGACGGCGTCGCTCACACTTCATTAGGCAATCGCCAGCTGCCCCCCGGTGACATTCGGGGGCTTCAATCAACGGACCCCGGGTCGATGCCGGAGCCACCTGAGCTCCGCCGGGGACCGCGTGCAAAATATTTACGAAATTAACAGTTTCCCTGTAAAACACAAGCAATAGCAGCAGCAACGACGCCCGACACGAACAAAGCCAAGGGGAAATTGAAAAATATCGAAAGCGACGAAAAAGTCACTTTGGCCCATTCTCGCCCCGCCTCCTGTCGAGCAAGCACCCGACGACAAGGACGTCGCTCGGTTCGATAAACAACAACCCACCGCGGGGCAGGAGGGGTTAACTTTTAAATTAGGCTACTTGCGCAGCTGCCCCGCTGCTCCGCCCGCCCCGGTCGCAGGCCAACGACACGCAACAATTTCATCAAAGCCGCGGGCTCCGACGCCACCCCTCGGCGCCCACAGCGGCAGCAGCAGGAGCAACAAAGGAAAATAGTTATAAATAGAGCGAGGCGCCGCGGGGCGTGGGGCAGCGGTGGCGGGCGCCGGGGGACCCGCTCGAAGGCGCCCTCGAGCAGCGCCACCTGTTGGCGTAGTACGGCGCACGAGGGCGGTGGCGAAGCGGAAAGTGTTTCCTTCCAGTCGCCAGCATTTTTATGGGCGCTTTTCGAACGCGTCGACTTTGATCGAGTCGAGCGCGTCCTTCGGTCCCTGGAGCCCCCACCCCGCGGGGCTCTCGCAGGAGGCGAGAAAATGTCGGGTTTCCGTTTCCGGTGCGTCCTTCGTCAGGACCGTGGGAACTGCAAGCGAAGCAGCGTCCGTTCGGCGCTTCGTCAGCGAAGAGGCGAGAAACGAGAGCGAGGAAGGAGGGCGAAGGCGGAGGCGGAGGTGCAGGCGTCGGCGTTATCGCGGGAACAATCGCATTAAATGATTTTTCCCGTTAATTGACGCCGTTAACATTACGGCGTGGACGGGCGACGAGTGTTCGGTGGAGCGGGGCGAGGGGAAGAAGGGGTTGTGATGAATGAAGGAGAGCGCGCGATTTTAATGGACGTCCCGGAAGCAGGGACGCTCGGGCTGAGGCTCCGCGAACGCCATTTTTTGCGATGAGTTCGCAGTTTCCGGTGCCTTCGAAGCGATTGAAACGAAGTGCAGGAAAGAAAGCCAAAAGAAGGTGGGCGCCATGAGAAGGAGCAGGAGACGAAGATGGAAGCAGCAGGAGGATGCGGAGGGAGGGACGAAGGGATGCGCTTCACTCAACGCATTCGGAAGGAAAGAAACGGAAAGAAAAGGGAAAAAGGAATGGAATGGAATAGAATTGGGGAGTAAGGAAAGGAAATGGGAAGTGGAATGAACCCAAATGAGGCGAGCAAACGAATGGAGGGACGAATGAATGCGATGAACGAATAATGGGTGAACGAATGAACACGGCGAAGCGGATGAACACGAGCAGGAGACGACTGTGAAAACCGGAAGGCGACGAAGCGCTGCCTTTGAATGAGGAAGGATCGACTGACGAAATGATTGCATTGCCAAGTGTTGTGAGCGAGGATAGTGAATATGCTGAAAGGGAATCCACTGTAGCCAAGAAGGTCTTCGAGAGAGAGAGAGAGAGAGAGAGATCCCTGAAAGCGCAAAACCCCTGCAGCTAATGTCCTTGATTTGCGTGCTCGCAAAAACGCCCGACAACTGGAAGGAGGACTGGCAGACGCAGTCCCCGAATGGCGCTGCCTGCGAATAACTGCGGGCCCAGGTGGCAGCTCCGCCCGACCTGCGCCGAGCAAAAACAACTAATTGCTTAAACAGCACAAAACATTTAAGTGGCTGGCGGCGGGCGGGGTCCGTGGGCGGAGGCGGTCGAAGTCACTTCCCAGCACGTTCGCCGACGTGCAGTCGTCGCTCGCAGCTCCGGTCGGGCGGGGCGGAGCGGTGCGAGGTGGGCGTGGTGCATGCGCCCGCCCCATTTCGAGGGAGGAGGCGAGACGACGGAGCTCGATTTGCAAGTGGCGCCCGCAGCAACAGCAGCCGCCCTCTGCCGTCGCGTGCTGCGGACGACGATGCGAAAAGTTGGATGCTTCGGGCGGCCACCGACGCACAGTGGGGTATTCGACCCGATTTTCGGGTCTTAATTCAAAAAGAAATTTTAAGGTACGCATTTTCTGGAAATGTCAGATCAAAGATAACAAAATTATGCATCACTAGCCAAAATATTAGGCCTCTTACTATATTAGTGTCAAAGTTATGAGCTGTCAAACTTACACATTTTTTGATTTGAATCGCTTGCAGCAAAAAAACGTAATATTTCCGAAATTCAAAAATATAAATATATAAAATATTACAGTTTCATTACAAAGTCATAATGGATCCTTTAACTTCAGGCATTTCTACGTTTTCGAAAAAAGCAATTTTGAAAAAAGTTGTTGTTAAATATATTTAATTTTTTTTTTTTAAATTGTATTAAAAATGAGCTGTTTTTGATGAATACATGGACTTAGAGTTATTGGAAGTATGCGGAAGTATAATGGGGTTAAGGTTTTTTGGTACTGTAGACTGTTATAAAGAAGTGGTAAAAATTTTATCGTGCCATTCTGTGCCTCTTCGGAGAAAATTTAATTTATGTGAGCGAACTCCAGTCAAAATCATCAAATCTAACAGTGCAAATACTATAGCAAGTTTTTGGTTTTTTGTTATGTTATTAACATTTTATTATTGTTTTTGAGTCCCATTTCTTTGTCCTTTCTTTTCTTTCTTGAACAAATTTGGCCCAATTTTCATATGAATAAAATTTCAGTTAATTTAAAACAAATAAAATTCCTCCAAAGTATATAAAATTATTGTTGTTTTTTACTTATTTGGGGTCAGTCTAACTGAAAAAATAATAAGGGACCCCTCCGATAGCCAGGTTATTTGATCTCCATTTTTAGGGTCAAATACCCCACTGTGCGACGGGAGCTCGTGTGGGGCGAAGTGATGGGGTCTGTGGAGCGGAGATGGCGCCCGCGCTCCCCTCACAAGTTCGCCTGCCCCTCGGCGCCGGCGACACGCGAGGCACGTTTTTTAATCGTCGCCCGACGAGTGTCGAAACTTGGCGCAATTAAGAAAATTCCTGCGCCCGTGGGTGGGCCGCGAGGGGGGCGGGGATCCGAAAATACACTAAGTTGGGTGCGGGGTGGGACGGAGCGGGGGCTGCGTGTGGTCATGCGGAGCTCCTGGTCGCGTGTGGGGCTCGCGTTCCTGCTCCACGCTCACGTGTGCAATAATTGTTTTATAAGTTGTTCGTGATACAACAACAACAACTACAACGACAAACACTGCATCACCGGTGGGACGACTTCAAGCAGCTCCTGCTCCATCATGAAATATTTATTTTTTATTCTTGTTTTCAGCAACAACATCTGCCCCAACATCAACAACGTTGTTGCGCCTCGAACTATGCAGTAATTTTTCACTTTTTCCTTTTTTTTTCATTTAGTTGTTATTATTTTTGTTATTATTGTTGTTGTTTGCATTGTTTTCATTGTGCGACGCAACTTTTCAATTCGGCCGCCGTTTGTTGTTGTTGCTGCTGCCCACCCAACTGTGAACGCAACACGCAACGGCCTCGCAATGGAATTCCAACGACACGCCCTCCGCCCCATCTCCATGGGCACCGGGTGTCGTCGCGCTTTGTTCCTCGGTGTCGGTGTCGTCGAAGTGTTGTTGCTTTTGTCTTTTTAACCATTGCGATTGTTGTAGGTGTTGTTGTTGCTGCGTAGTACTTAGTTCAAGCGAGGTCGAAGCGATCGTTCTTCCGATCCCACTTTCACTCGGCCTGGAGTCGTTTTCCTCGCAAGTCACCCTGCCTCTCGAGCGATTTCCGCACGAGATCCAACGCTCCCTTCGCGACGTAGTTGGCAACACGTTGGCTCCTCCAGACCCCAGCACCCCGATTGAAGTCATTTCCACATCGTCCTTTGTTCGGCGGCTTCATTAAAACGGTTGAGGGTGGCGGCGGCTCGAGAGGCTCCTTGAGCTTCCGACGTCTCCTTCTGCGGCTCCAAGTCATCAACGTGCGACGTTGTTTCGTCTTCGCCTCGTCCTTTGTGCAACCGCAACAAACGGCAATTTATTTGTTACTGATTGCATTCTTCGTGTCTTCTATGGTATCGTTTGTCCCATTCCGACCACTACATTAGCCACAATAGGCCTCCAAAGTGGACTTGAAAAAAAAAATATTTTAAAATTTATAATTTTGAAGTGATCCTGGATCAAGCCCCAAATCTTGATTAAGCGCGAAATGGCGGAGTTAGAGCCATTTTAAGTTTTCAAGTCGAAAATCGACCATAGAATCCGTCTCAGGCGCGATAGAAAGCTCGCGTTGGACGCAAATGAAAGGGGAAGTGTTCCTCTTTCATTCGCGGTATCGTTTGTCCCATTCCGATCACCACTTTACCCACAATAGGCCTCCAAAGTGGACTTGAAAAAAAAAATATTTTAAAATTTATAATTTTTGAAGTGATCCTGGTTCAAGCCCCAAATCTTGATTAAGCGCGAAATGGCGGAGTTAGAGCCATTTTAAGTTTTCAAGTCGAAAATCGACCATAGAATCCGTCTCAGGCGCGATAGAAAGCTCGCGTTGGACGCAAATGAAAGGGGAAGTGTTCCTCTTTCATTCGCGGTATCGTTTGTCCCATTCCGATCACCACTTTACCCACAATAGGCCTCCAAAGTGGACTTGAAAAAAAAAATATTTTAAAATTTATAATTTTTGAAGTGATCCTGGATCAAGCCCCAAATCTTGATTAAGCGCGAAATGGCGGAGTTAGAGCCATTTTAAGTTTTCAAGTCGAAAATCGACCATAGAATCCGTCTCAGGCGCGATAGAATGCTCGCGTTGGACGCAAATGAAAGGGGAAGTGTTCCTCTTTCATTCGCGGTATCGTTTGTCCCATTCCGATCACCACTTTAGCCACAATAGGCCTCCAAAGTGGACTTGAAAAAAAAAATAAATTAAAATTTTTAATTTTTGAAGTGATCCTGGATCAAGCCCCAAATCTTGATTAAGCGCGAAATGGCGGAGTTAGAGCCATTTTAAGTTTTCAAGTCGAAAATCGACCATAGAATCCGTCTCAGGCGCGATAGAAAGCTCGCGTTGGACGCAAATGAAAGGGGAAGTGTTCCTCTTTCATTCGCGGTATCGTTTGTCCCATTCCGATCACCACTTTAGCCACAATAGGCCTCCAAAGTGGACTTGAAAAAAAAAATAATTTAAAATTTAATTTTTGAAGTGATCCTGGATCAAGCCCCAAATCTTGATTAAGCGCGAAATGGCGGAGTTAGAGCCATTTTAAGTTTTCAAGTCGAAAATCGACCATAGAATCCGTCTCAGGCGCGATAGAAAGCTCGTGTTGGACGCAAATGAAAGGGGAAGTGTTCCTCTTTCATTCGCGGTATCGTTTGTCCCATTCCGAAAACCACTTTAGCCACAATAGGCTTCCAAAGTGGACTTGAAAAAAAAAAATATTTTAAAATTTATAATTTTTGAAGTGATCCTGGATCAAGCCCCAAATCTTGATTAAGCGCGAAATGGCGGAGTTAGAGCCATTTTAAGTTTTCAAGTCGAAAATCGACCATAGAATCCGTCTCAGGCGCGATAGAAAGCTCGTGTTGGACGCAAATGAAAGGGGAAGTGTTCCTCTTTCATTCGCGGTATCGTTTGTCCCATTCCGATCACCACTTTAGCCACAATAGGCCTCCAAAGTGGACTTGAAAAAAAAAAATAATTAAAATTTTAATTTTTGAAGTGATCCTGGATCAAGCCCCAAATCTTGATTAAGCGCGAAATGGCGGAGTTAGAGCCATTTTAAGTTTTCAAGTCGAAAATCGACCATAGAATCCGTCTCAGGCGCGATAGAAGCTCGCGTTGGACGCAAATGAAAGGGGAAGTGTTCCTCTTTCATTCGCGGTATCGTTTGTCCCATTCCGAAAACCACTTTAGCCACAATAGGCTTCCAAAGTGGACTTGAAAAAAAAAAATATTTTAAAATTTATAATTTTTGAAGTGATCCTGGATCAAGCCCCAAATCTTGATTAAGCGCGAAATGGCGGAGTTAGAGCCATTTTAAGTTTTCAAGTCGAAAATCGACCATAGAATCCGTCTCAGGCGCGATAGAAAGCTCGTGTTGGACGCAAATGAAAGGGGAAGTGTTCCTCTTTCATTCGCGGTATCGTTTGTCCCATTCCGACCACTACATTAGCCACAATAGGCTTCCAAAGTGGACTTGAAAAAAAAAAATATTTTAAAATTTATAATTTTTGAAGTGATCCTGGATCAAGCCCCAAATCTTGATTAAGCGCGAAATGGCGGAGTTAGAGCCATTTTAAGTTTTCAAGTCGAAAATCGACCATAGAATCCGTCTCAGGCGCGATAGAAAGCTCGTGTTGGACGCAAATGAAAGGGGAAGTGTTCCTCTTTCATTCGCGGTATCGTTTGTCCCATTCCGAAACCTACTTTAGCCACAATAGGCCTTCCAAAGTGGACTTGAAAAAAAAAATATTTAAAATTATAATTTTTGAAGTGATCCTGGATCAAGCCCCAAATCTTGATTAAGCGCGAAATGGCGGAGTTAGAGCCATTTTAAGTTTTCAAGTCGAAAATCGACCATAGAATCCGTCTCAGGCGCGATAGAAAGCTCGTGTTGGACGCAAATGAAAGGGGAAGTGTTCCTCTTTCATTCGCGGTATCGTTTGTCCCATTCCGAAACCACTTTAGCCACAATAGGCTTCCAAAGTGGACTTGAAAAAAAAAAATATTTAAAATTTATAATTTTTGAAGTGATCCTGGATCAAGCCCCAAATCTTGATTAAGCGCGAAATGGCGGAGTTAGAGCCATTTTAAGTTTTCAAGTCGAAAATCGACCATAGAATCCGTCTCAGGCGCGATAGAAAGCTCGTGTTGGACGCAAATGAAAGGGGAAGTGTTCCTCTTTCATTCGCGGTATCGTTTGTCCCATTCCGAAAACCACTTTAGCCACAATAGGCTTCCAAAGTGGACTTGAAAAAAAAAAATATTTTAAATTAATTTTGAAGTGATCCTGGATCAAGCCCCAAATCTTGATTAAGCGCGAAATGGCGGAGTTAGAGCCATTTTAAGTTTTCAAGTCGAAAATCGACCATAGAATCCGTCTCAGGCGCGATAGAAAGCTCGTGTTGGACGCAAATGAAAGGGGAAGTGTTCCTCTTTCATTCGCGGTATCGTTTGTCCCATTCCGATAACCTACTTTAGCCACAATAGGCTTCCAAAGTGGACTTGAAAAAAAAAATATTTTAAAATTATAATTTTTGAAGTGATCCTGGATCAAGCCCCAAATCTTGATTAAGCGCGAAATGGCGGAGTTAGAGCCATTTTAAGTTTTCAAGTCGAAAATCGACCATAGAATCCGTCTCAGGCGCGATAGAAAGCTCGCTGTTGGACGCAAATGAAAGGGGAAGTGTTCCTCTTTCATTCGCGGTATCGTTTGTCCCATTCCGACCACTACATTAGCCACAATAGGCTTCCAAAGTGGACTTGAAAAAAAAAATATTTTAAAATTTATAATTTTTGAAGTGATCCTGGATCAAGCCCCAAATCTTGATTAAGCGCGAAATGGCGGAGTTAGAGCCATTTTAAGTTTTCAAGTCGAAAATCGACCATAGAATCCGTCTCAGGCGCGATAGAAAGCTCGTGTTGGACGCAAATGAAAGGGGAAGTGTTCCTCTTTCATTCGCGGTATCGTTTGTCCCATTCCGACCACTACATTAGCCACAATAGGCTTCCAAAGTGGACTTGAAAAAAAAAAATATTTAAAATTATAATTTTTGAAGTGATCCTGGATCAAGCCCCAAATCTTGATTAAGCGCGAAATGGCGGAGTTAGAGCCATTTTAAGTTTTCAAGTCGAAAATCGACCATAGAATCCGTCTCAGGCGCGATAGAAAGCTCGTGTTGGACGCAAATGAAAGGGGAAGTGTTCCTCTTTCATTCGCGGTATCGTTTGTCCCATTCCGATCACCTACTTTAGCCACAATAGGCTTCCAAAGTGGACTTGAAAAAAAAAAATAAATTAAAATTTATAATTTTTGAAGTGATCCTGGATCAAGCCCCAAATCTTGATTAAGCGCGAAATGGCGGAGTTAGAGCCATTTTAAGTTTTCAAGTCGAAAATCGACCATAGAATCCGTCTCAGGACGCGATAGAAAGCTCGTGTTGGACGCAAATGAAAGGGGAAGTGTTCCTCTTTCATTCGCGGTATCGTTTGTCCCATTCCGAAAACCACTTTACCCACAATAGGCTTCCAAAGTGGACTTGAAAAAAAAAATATTTTAAAATTATAATTTTTGAAGTGATCCTGGATCAAGCCCCAAATCTTGATTAAGCGCGAAATGGCGGAGTTAGAGCCATTTTAAGTTTTCAAGTCGAAAATCGACCATAGAATCCGTCTCAGGCGCGATAGAAAGCTCGCGTTGGACGCAAATGAAAGGGGAAGTGTTCCTCTTTCATTCGCGGTATCGTTTGTCCCATTCCGAAAACCACTTTAGCCACAATAGGCTTCCAAAGTGGACTTGCAAAAAAAAAATATTTTAAAATTTATAATTTTTGAAGTGATCCTGGATCAAGCCCCAAATCTTGATTAAGCGCGAAATGGCGGAGTTAGAGCCATTTTAAGTTTTCAAGTCGAAAATCGACCATAGAATCCGTCTCAGGCGCGATAGAAAGCTCGTGTTGGACGCAAATGAAAGGGGAAGTGTTCCTCTTTCATTCGCGGTATCGTTTGTCCCATTCCGACCACTACATTAGCCACAATAGGCCTCCAAAGTGGACTTGAAAAAAAAATATTTTTTAAAAATTATAATTTTTGAAGTGATCCTGGATCAAGCCCCAAATCTTGATTAAGCGCGAAATGGCGGAGTTAGAGCCATTTTAAGTTTTCAAGTCGAAAATCGACCATAGAATCCGTCTCAGGCGCGATAGAAAGCTCGCTGTTGGACGCAAATGAAAGGGGAAGTGTTCCTCTTTCATTCGCGGTATCGTTTGTCCCATTCCGAACACCACTTTAGCCACAATAGGCTTCCAAAGTGGACTTGAAAAAAAAAATATTTTAAAATTATAATTTTTGAAGTGATCCTGGATCAAGCCCCAAATCTTGATTAAGCGCGAAATGGCGGAGTTAGAGCCATTTTAAGTTTTCAAGTCGAAAATCGACCATAGAATCCGTCTCAGGCGCGATAGAAAGCTCGTGTTGGACGCAAATGAAAGGGGAAGTGTTCCTCTTTCATTCGCGGTATCGTTTGTCCCATTCCGACAACCACTTTAGCCACAATAGGCTCCAAAGTGGACTTGAAAAAAAAAATAATTAAAATTTATAATTTTTGAAGTGATCCTGGATCAAGCCCCAAATCTTGATTAAGCGCGAAATGGCGGAGTTAGAGCCATTTTAAGTTTTCAAGTCGAAAATCGACCATAGAATCCGTCTCAGGCGCGATAGAATGCTCGCGTTGGACGCAAATGAAAGGGGAAGTGTTCCTCTTTCATTCGCGGTATCGTTTGTCCCATTTCGAAAACCACTTTAGCCACAATAGGCTTCCAAAGTGGACTTGAAAAAAAAAATATTTTAAAATTTATAATTTTTGAAGTGATCCTGGATCAAGCCCCAAATCTTGATTAAGCGCGAAATGGCGGAGTTAGAGCCATTTTAAGTTTTCAAGTCGAAAATCGACCATAGAATCCGTCTCAGGCGCGATAGAAAGCTCGCGTTGGACGCAAATGAAAGGGGAAGTGTTCCTCTTTCATTCGCGGTATCGTTTGTCCCATTCCGACCACTACATTAGCCACAATAGGCCTCCAAAGTGGACTTGAAAAAAAAAATATTTTAAAATTTATAATTTTTGAAGTGATCCTGGATCAAGCCCCAAATCTTGATTAAGCGCGAAATGGCGGAGTTAGAGCCATTTTAAGTTTTCAAGTCGAAAATCGACCATAGAATCCGTCTCAGGCGCGATAGAAAGCTCGCGTTGGACGCAAATGAAAGGGGAAGTGTTCCTCTTTCATTCGCGGTATAGTGGCCTTTCGCCTCCAATCTCAGTCTCAGCACCAGTCGCGGTTGAGTCATGGGTGGCGTGGCCTTTCATCTTAGCCGTAGGCACAAGGGAAGCAACAACAAGAACACCAACAACGATGATGACGACTGGAGTATCATCAACTGAATCGAATTCTTCAATTCATTTGATTTGATTTCGATTTTGACTCCGAATCCAATTTAGCGTCGCTTCCGATAGGAGTCGAAAATGTCGGCAAAAATCGATTGTGACAAAGGGGGGCGGAAACGGAAGCGCACGCACGAACTCACACATACACACAGGACAGACGGACGGACGGACGGCAGACGTAATTTATGCGCCTGGCTGTCGTTTGTCACTCGAGCTATCGTGCGTGTCCTTGGATCGATGTGTGTGAGTGTAATTGCCACTTACACAAACAGAGGTCTCTGATTGCAAACATTTGGCTCGTTTTTGTCGCTCGTTGTTGTTGCTCTGGTTGTCGATTGTTTCCTTCTCTTCGAATTCTAATTTGTATTTCAAACCCGCCTCAGCCTATGCGTGTCTTTGTGTGTGTGTGAGGACTAGTCACATGTTGCCATCTCGAGGCTCTTGCGTGAAATCAAATGTTCCTTAAACCCGACTCAGTGTGTGTGAGTGAATTCTATCGAACATCGAATGAATCGGAGCCGTGTTCAGGTGTTTATTTCCGCTCCGTTCCACCCTTAACCTTCCTCCGTCTCCCACTGCCTCGTCGTCGCTGCCTCGCCAAGAATCGAACTTCTTCTAAAGTCGCCACCCGGCCTCCCTCGCAGTCCCTCGGATCGCCGGACTCGAGTCCTCTGAGTCCTTAATGCATGGCGCGTTAGCGCAATCAGTGACGTCATCAGTGTCACGAGCATCATCGCCTCATCACTTCGTCCCCGACGATCCCCGGCCGATCCCTCGTCGCCTTTCGTCAGTTTCCGCTTTAGAATATATTTCCCCATTGTGTTTGTATGTGTGTGGGGACATGTGTGTGTTGACGGCACTCCATTGTTCTGCACCACCCCCACCCCCTCGCCGTCGGCTGGCGAGGCATCCGTGTAATTTGTTTACAATGCGCAGTGGTTCGCCAAATGAATGAATGGCCTTCCTCGCAGCACCACCCCGTACCGCCCCCCACCCGCCTCCCCTCAACGACGGCGCAACGTCCGCAATCACAAACTGTTGCCGAAACTCCATTCATTCGCGATTTATTCGCCCCGCTCAGCCACTTGTTCTCCTTAGTAAATGTTGCATGAGGCGTTGTGTGGAGAGCTCGTGATTTTTTAAAATCGCAATTAGTTTTAAATAAAATCATCCTCTCCGTCCACCCGACCCGGAAAAACTGTGTTAATTACGTGCGCCAGGGATGTTTTTGATCAGCCTCCATTGCTTTTCATTTCTTATTCAAAATTCCATGCATTTCAAGTGACCAGCCACGCCCTCCACGGCGGATATAATATTCCACAGTGAATATTAATCGCTGATCTGAGGCCTTTGGGTACCAGGTCACCAGGTCACCGGGGCGGGCAAGGGTCGAGGGACCTCGGGCCCTCCTCCTTCTTCCGGGGCCGCGAGTGGGCGAGATGCGAACCAGAACGCTTCAAAATCGATGCCCTGTTGTTCGCAACCGTCGGCGTCAACTTCTCCGGAGCCTTGAGTCTGTGAAAGGAGCGCTTTGATGGCCGCCATTAAACGACATTGCGTTCATCTCATCATCGTCGCCGTTTTGAAACCCGACTCGCCGCAAAAGATGAGAAGTTCGCCACTCGCCGATCGACGCAGCGGAACCGGAAGCGTCACGTCGCGTCGGGTCACGTGCGATCAATAAAACTTGAAGCGCAGGCCCGCCCACCCACACATGCGTTGTTGTTGCTGCTGCCCCAAATTTTATTCGAATCAACTTCTGTTTTTACGGCGGGTCCTCTGCGGTGTTGTTGTCGCCGAAATGTTGATTGGGTTGCAATTCGAGCGGAAGCCGAAGGTCGACAACCGGAAGGGGTGAGTGTGTTGTTGTTGTTGTTGGCCAGTCACAAGCAATCGCACCAGCAGACGAAGAAGAACGAAGAGAGTCGAGGAACGAATTCGAAAATCGGCAACGCATGACATGTGGGCGTCATTTCGGAAGCCATATGGTTCGCGTCGTCCTGCTGCGATCCCGTGTTGCGACTTCCGCCGCCGACGGACGGAAGCAATATTTGTTGCTTCTCTTGTCGTTGCTGTTGTGTTCGATGCACTATCTCCATGGCACTTGTCGCTGTTGCTGCTTTCGTAGATTATCAAAACTAACCGGAAGGGCGCGGGTTTCGGTTTGTGCCAACTCCGAACTTTCGCACCCGTCTCCAGGGCCCAACGGACCAACCCCACTATCTCCAATCACGCCGCCACGCAGATTTACGCAGGAAATCATCGCCTTCCGGTGCGGCCGGAAGTGGCCGCAGCTGCCCGCGATCCCCCCAAATTAGCAGTCTGCGACTCTCAATTTCCGACTCTCCATTAGATCTCGATTGCAACTAGATTGGGTTGAAATGAGTGTGTTTGAATGTTTTTGTTTTTATTTCCGGGTTCGTTTTTATTTTTCTATTGACTTTCGCACATGAATTGGTTTTTGGCTTTATTTACGTGTTTGCTGTATTGATTGTTGTTGTTATTGTTTACACAACTAACAACAAATGCAAAACAAATTCGAGGGCGTCGACTTTCGATTTAAAAACCATTCTAATATCAACAGCAATAACTAAACTACTAAATTAACATGGGCACGCAACAACAACAACAAGAAAGCAAAAACAATTGTTGACTAAATTCACCTAAATCGTATTTACTAATGACTTTCACTTTATTTGCCTCACCCTCTCTCTCTCTCTCTCTCTCTCTCTCACCCGTTGCTTCCCTCGATCTCTTCCAGTTGTTTTGTTAGTGCTGCACTTGTTTTTGTTATTGTTGTTGTTGACAGCTATTAACCGCATCCATTATGCATTCGTGTAGCTTTTTCTAACAGTATTTCCCTAATTAATTTCATTCTCCAACAACAACAACAACTATAACTATAACATGAAAAACGACAAAAACTAACAATAGGATTCTAACAACACAACGAGGGTCGCCAGGGGCGGACGAGGCCATGGATCCACTTCAACGGATGGACTCGGCGACACCGACTCCAGCGTCTTCCTCGCACCATCCTCTCCGCCCGGCGTTGGGCGTGGCCCGCTCAGTCCATGGTGCGAAAGAACGTGAAGAGCCTGTAGGAGCTCTTCAAGATCTGCGACAAGGAGAGAAGTGATCGTGATCGTAGTCGGTGTGGTTCAGTCGAGACTCACCGCCATGTAGGCCTGCATCGAGACCGTGGTGAACTTGTAGGCGGTCAGCACGCTGGGCCGCACCGAGCGCATCACGAAGAAGAGGATCATCTTGCGGTAGGCGGGGCTGCCGTCGTACCAGTTGTTGTAGAGGGCGGCGTACATCAGCCGGTCGCTCTGCGGCGGGTCGAGGGGCGGGGTCAGTCAGTGGGAGAGCGGGGGGCGGGGGAGGCTGCTGCTTACCGCCGTTGTGAACTCGCTGCCGTTGTAGCAGATGAAGAGCGTGAACACGAGGAACGAGAGCAGGCCCACCGAGAACTTGAACGTGTTGAGGGAGCTGCCGAGCGCCACCATCGAGAAGCCCATCAGGCAGATGGCCACCGTCGAGGTCACGAAGTTCACCAGGAACGAGATGTTGAAGATCTCGTTGATCTCGCCGGAGAACCTGCGGACGAGACCGAGTCCGACCGGGTCGGGTCGGGTCGGGTCGGGGTAACTAACAGGAAGAGATAAATAGGTGGCTCCTACCTGAGCAGCGTGTTGTGGTAGTCGATGAGCGCCCGCAGCTGCTGCGGGGCGCGGGGGCCGCTCGCGTCGAGGCCCTCCAGGGCGCTCGCGAGGAAGTCGAAGTGCAGCCGCATCTGGGTGATGAAGAAGCAGAGCATGAACTCGCCGGCCATGATGAAGGCCACGCCCGTGAGGGACGACTGCAGCTGGCAGAGGTAGGCGAGCAGGAAGAGCGGGGCGGAGTCGGCGTTGCGGCCGGTCTGCCAGGGGTACCACGTGTTCGACTGGTAGCGGTACGAGAAGCTCAGCTCCGGGGCGCGCACCTCGATGGCGAGCGCGGCGAGCGGCACCAGGTTGTAGAAGCAGAAGGCGAACATGAAGAACGCGGCCGTCAGCTTCATCAGGCGGTGGGAGGAGTGCGCGTGGACGGCCACCGGGTAGGTGCCCATGGCTGCGGGGAGCGGGAGGGAATAAGTAAGAGCGGGGTGGACGTGCGGAAGGTCGGACTCACCCAGGCGGCGGCCACTCGCCTGCGCGCGCTGCACCGCGGCGCCGGGGAAGATGGCCGCGAACTCCTCGATCAGCCGCGAGATCCGGTCGCCGTACCAGAAGAGCAGCAGCATCTTGCAGGCAGCCACCAGGGTCAGGCCCAGGATGCTGCCCGTCTCCGAGAGCTGGAGCACGAAGGCGACGCCGTCCGCCGGCTGCGATTGCGACTGCGACTGCGGGTGCGTCCCGAGCAGGTGGATCAGCATCCCGACGTTCTGGTAGACGAGGTTCGCGGCGCCCAGGACGAAGAGGGCGCGCGTCGCGAGGTGGTCGCTGGCGGGCGGCGAGCCGCTCCAGCGGAAAGGTCGCACCAGGCCCAGCCGGAAGGCCAGCTCGGGGAAGAGCATGAAGTCGGCCAGCGCGAAGG
Organism: Coelopa frigida; assembly: GCA_017309665.1. Lineage (NCBI taxonomy): Eukaryota > Metazoa > Arthropoda > Insecta > Diptera > Coelopidae > Coelopa > Coelopa frigida. Next base: position 493,128 of record CM029563.1, on the reverse strand, counting down.
TGCGCATCGGGCGAGATCCTCGAGAGACGGCGGTGAGCAGTGCGGCAGCGTTGCGGCTTTTATGCAGCGGCGGGCCTGGGCGAGGGGTGCGCGAGAGTCCGGGGCAGCCTGCTCGGAGGCCTTGATCGAGAATTCACAAAGGGCCGGCGGCTAATTGGGCAAATTACGTTAATGGGGCGCTGCATGACGCAATGTCAAAGGAGCCAATTGATGGCGGCGGCAGCAAAAAACCGCCTCGCATTAGCAGCGCCAACAACAATGAACCTTCGGACAAGGCTGGTTCACTAGAAAAGAGTTCCCTCCTATGGACCTCCACCTGACGGAGCGAAAATAGATGTGTACGTCAGTCAAGGGGGCTCCAGCGCGCCGATCGTGCTGAGGCATAAACAAAATTTGACGACCGATTCGGACGGTGACCGCATCCAAAACATACATATGACGTCATCTCTCGCACCCCCCTCTGTTCAGCCACCTCTCGCTCTCATTCCACGTTCGAAGGCAAAATTAAATAAATAAATAAATTATTAAGTATTTGTGTCAGTTAAATTCAGCAAGTTTGCTAAATTGTTCACTCAAAAATTGAATCTACAAATTTATTTTTTTTTAGCTTACAATTAAAAGAGTACAAACTTAACATGTTTAATTAAATTTTCGTGCATTCGCGGTATTTTTAGCAAATGATTAATTTTATCTGTGGGTCTGTTATCGCAATCATTGTTGGGCTTGTTGTATTTGTTGTTTTGTTTGGTAAGTAAAGCCGCCAGTGTTGTTTTTCTTACAAAATACCGGTGAGCAGAACGTCAAAAGCGTTGCCGTTGGTTGGTGCAACCGCTACGGGTCCAAGGTCCGTTACACGACGCCAGGTGCGCCGCCAAAGTTGTTACAAGCTTCTATCTATAGAGCTGCCACATAATGCGTGTTTTCCGGGGATTTTCGTCTGCATTTGCGCGGCATTTCGCGCTGACGGAACAGCACTGACAGTTTGTTCGAACAGCACAGTTCGTGAACGCACCCAGCTATCATCTAGCAAGTCACTGCAGCCTGCAGTGACGTTCCAATACCGGCATGTAGTCGATGCGAGTAGTCAAAAGCAAAATTTCAACTAAAAATCGGTGCGGAAAGAAGTAATCGGGTTTAAAAGTCGGTATAGTCATACTCGTACTCATTTCACATATACATACGTACATATTCACACGAAAACCTGCACTTTTAGCGCCTCTATAAACTAAAAGCTGACGTAATGTATTGTTAACTAACAGTTAACAGTAAAATATTATATGCAATCAAATATTATGTAGATTATTTAATTTATTTATTATGTTTGATCCATTTAAAAGTCTAGGAAATCATCTCAACCTGTTGTTAGTGTTTGAATGTTTGTAATGTATTTTTGTAATGCATTGTCAATTTAGTCGGTACCTTCAAATTATTTGTAACAATTAGTCGATTCAAAAAATAATCGTTTATCGTGCCATTTATTCGAGTATATGAGTATTTTTACTCGTACTCGGACGAACACTAACTGCAGGTGGCTGCTAGTCAGTCAGTAGTAGCTTCGGCAACCTTCGCTGCACGACAATGGATTTATTGCGCGTGGCTGCGCTTTGTATTAACTTCGAAAAAGGTCGTTCGGATTCAAGAAAGGATTTGAATCTTTTTACAAAAACACTTGAACAAGAACTCGGCGCCAATGTTACGTCCAATAACTTTGAAGAGAACCCCGATAATCCAGTGGCCGCAGTGAAGGACGTAATGGACCGCTGTAAGTGCACTCTATCCCGCCTGCCGAAGCAATCTAAACCTTCTCTTCGACAGTCATCGCGGGCAAGAACTTCGAGGAAGTCGATTGCGTGGTAGTCTCCCTTTTCTGCCACGGCGATATGGACGAGGTTTTTGAAGTGGGCAAAACAAGGAAGCAGTTGCAAAAAGCGCTGCTGGATGGCATCTTCCAGATCGAGGCCTTGCGCGGGAAACTTGTATGGGCCGTGTTACAACTTTGCTCCGGCCCTTACGACTGTCACTTGGCCGAACCAGATTCACCCGCAAAGGAGAAGGTCATTCTACCGTACTTTGTGAAATCCTTTGCGTCGAGAGAAGGTAAGCCGCCACATAAAAGGTCCAAGCACTGGATATAACACCGAAACTGTCTTTTCAGGGAGCACGAGTTTCAGATTCGAGGGCGAGGGAGCTCCCTTCATAAAGCACCTCTGTGCGAATCTGAAGAAATACAAGAGGGATAGGGACCTACTGTCCATTCTGGACGCGATGAGAGAAGGCGTCGCGGAGGAATACAGGAAACGAATGCCGAACAATACCGAATTTCCGGAGCCGCGCGACAAACACAACCTCCCCTGCCCCTTCTACTTCACCAGGGGCTTTGTAAAGCCCAGTGAGTAAAGTGATTGCGATCCTTTGTCCTCACGGCCTCCTCCTCTCGGCCAGCAATGGAAAACTTCCGAGAGTATTATTTGCCATGGAAAAGCTCTCAACCCAGCTAACACACAACACCAATGATTGCCTCGGCGGGCTGTAAAGCCTATAATTTGCATTTAATTTGTATTGTTTACAAAATAGAATCACAGAATTGCTTGTTCGGTGAACGGACAGGCAGAAAACATACATAAACAGGGATGTTTCCGCAAATAAGCAAATTTTGTTTTTTTGTTTGCGTCCGGAGAATATCCGCACGAACGTCAAGCGACGGATGCAACTCTGATTTTTAGTACTTATGGCTCATAGTCTGACAGCAGCTACTCACACCTCGATTTAGTACTTGGCTTTTTTCTCGTCGAACTAACTCTTGTTGCTTTCGCAGTTTTCCGTTTATTTTTATTTCAGTTTTTGTTGTTTTATTATTTTCTAAGTGTTCCAAGACGCGACTGCGGCCCCAGCGAAAACTGCACCCGGAACCCGAGTAAGCGCGGACGTGATTATGTAAATAAAGGGATTTCCATCGGGGAAAAAAACACGCAACCGACAGATTTGCGAAACGCCTACGAACGAAAGTTGAAGGCGGACGGGTGAAAAATAAAAATAGGCAATCTTCGTAGAGGAGGACGGGAGGAGTGTTCGAGGCAAGAGCAGCCTAAAAATACGCCTGAAACACCGCCGAACCGGGAGCAGGTTGCATCCAAGCACTTCCAATGCAGGGCATGCGGACTCGGGCGACCATATCGGCGGCAGCCGTGCCCCAACAAAGCACCCTGTCGACCGCGACGGCCTCTGAGGCCAGCAAGATGCTGGAGGCGGCGCTGCAACAGATGGACGGCATTATTTCCAGCACGACCACCGGCGGCGCCGGCAGCGGAGGAGGCATCTCGCCTCCGATTCTTGGTTCGCCATCGGCAAGTCTCAGACCGAGCATGGGCCTGAGCGAACGGAATTTGATATCGGCATCGAACGTGCTCTCCACGGCTAAGACTCTTGCTCTCGCCTTGCAACAGGTCAGTGCAGTCACCAGGTAGAATTATTTAAACTGTTTTCATCGTTCATTGATTGATTTACTCAGGTCGGTTGTGCTGCCCCAGCGCCTGACGCCGCCACCGCATCCACAATCAGTGACTGGCTGGAGACCCATATACCGCGGCAGGATGCAGACGAGCGTCTGCGGCGGCTGCAGCGCGACAAGGAGGCCCTGGCGCTGCAGTTTCAAGCCATGAGTGATCGTGTCGCTGAACAGGCGGACAAAATAGTCGAGTTGGAGGGACTACTGACTGAGAAGACGCAGCAGCTGGGTGCCAAGGAGGAGTTGTTGCAGCGCCAGATGCTCTCACGATCAGCTTTGGAGACACAAAAGCTTGAACTGATGAGTGCTTTGAGCGAGCTGAAACTACATCGTGCCGCTTTGGAGCGTGAAAATGTGGAGCTGAAAGGCACAACTGAGAATGGCAATGCCACATTGCTGCCGCAGCGAATGCCATTTGGAAGTGTGGGCAACCTGAATCAATCGTCGTTGTACGGGCCTGGGAATGCGCCGAAGACGCCTCCGTCATCGTTGCGTCACCAAATCCATCCGCAGTTCCACAGTCTACCACGTTCACACGCGTCGAAGTTCAATAATAACAACAACACCAACAAGGCTGGTAGCAAAAACCACAACAACAACAAATCGTTTGACTCGAATGCCAATGCGAAGCAACGCAACGTCGCATTTGCCTCGAACGAGAAAATCCTAATCGAAGACAACGCTACCACCAACGACCTAATGTATGGCAGCTTCATGTCCCAGGGCAACTCAACCCCTTCGCCCAACCTGAAGGAACGCTCCAGCAAGGGGTTGCGCAACATTTTTGGTAAGCTGCGTCGCAGCAACAGTGGCAATTTGGAGTTTCCAGTATTGGAGCAAGCGGAGCCGGAATTTCGGCGTGGTGGGGCCCGCGCGACTGCCGGCGGACGAATCGAGTGGACAACACAGAGCTCGCAGCTGTCCACGTCATCGAAAGGATATGCCGATTGGTCTCCGCAAGAGGTCTGCAACTGGCTGTGCGATCTGGGATTGGGTTGCTATGAAGAAGATTGCAGGTGAGAGTGAGATCCATTAACAAAGACAACTAGGGATAACAAACAAATGCACTTTTTAAAGGAAATGGCTGAAGTCCAATGCGAGCATCTGTTTCTTCAGTGCTTCGCCCGTGGACATCGAAAAGGAGCTGAACTTGAAGATGCCTTTGCACCGAAAGAAAATCACACTGGCCGTTGACGAGCTGACGGGCAAGGAAGAGGACGAGCTCGCCCTAAAGGCGGGCCAGCTGGACGTCAGTTGGGTTATGCGCTGGTTGGACGACATCGGCTTGCCGCAGTACAAGGACACCTTCCTGCAGGCCAAGATCGACGGACGGATGCTGCACCGGCTGACGCTGGAGGACCTATCGCAGTTGCACGTGACATCGTGCCTGCACATAGCCTCATTGCGGCGCGCCATCCAGTGCATGCGCGAAACTGGCTGGAATCCCGAGTGCTTGATACGGCGTTCGACGAAGCGCACAAACGAAGGCGAGGACGACGACGACGAGGACGCAGACGAAACACTGCACGAGTGCGTCTCCCTATGGACGGCCCACCGCGTAATGGAGTGGCTCAGGGTCGCCGACCTCTCGGAATATGCGCCCAATTTACGCGGCGCCGGCGTACATGGGGCGTTGATGTTGTACGAGTTGCGCTTCAACGCCGACCTCTTGGCAGACCTGCTGAGCATCCCGCCGAGTAAGACGCTGTTGCGGCGCCACTTGGCGACGCACTTCAAGGAGCTGCTCGGGCGGGATGTGATCCAGTCGAAGCGCGATGCAGAAGCGACGCCCGGATACCAGCCCCTGACTATAGCTGCCAAAATCAAGCAGCCGAAAAAAACACAGTTTTCGCTCAAGCGGCGAAAAAGCACGAAAGGCAGCGACATCGAGTGGTCGGACTACGTGTGCCCGATGACGCCGGTGAGTGCGATGTCAGGCGGTGAACAGGGCAACAACACCTCAACCACATCGTCCACATCAACCAACAACTCGAACTCCATGCACTCCAACTGATTGAGGCTGGGACGGCTTCTATGGACGTATTTCAAGCAAGATTTCGATGCCTAGTATGCCTAATAAGCAAATGTCGAAACAACCACACAAGCAATGCACACATCTACATGGGAACATGTAACTCGTTATAGACCCGACCACCCCACAAATAAGCCAATTACATGCGTAGAACTTAGAATAAGGAATTAATTGTTGAAGTATCGTTGTTAGAACCCAAAAGGACTCGATTTTAAGTGAATTAACCTGCATTTACTTGCAACCCAAGCTTTAGTCTAGTAAGTAGTGGAACACGCTCGATTGGATGTCGCGAATCGGCTGACGGGACCCAGTGAGCGCTTTCGATGATAAAATCTGCATAAATTTTACCACCTGACAATAACGAGTCTATGGAGTATTATATTCGGTTGTCTTCCCAAATGTGAATAGAAATTCAAAAGAATGAAATGCTCCTCAAAGCCAACGAGCTTATCGAAGACACAACAAGACGAACAAATGATCGAGTTGTTTATGAGAGAACATTGTACGCGTTTTTTATATTGTATTAGAGACCTAATTTAGTTAATTTAATGAAACTGTATTATAAAACGGATACCGTTGCCCAAAAAAGCTAAGAACACAAACGACACACACTCACAAATATCTTAACGAACATACTTCTTCATTGATAATGCCATAACCACTCCACTGCATTTCACAACGAGGCCCATAAGGACCAGGGAAGAAGAAACCTTCGCCCAATCCTACACGGAGTACAGTCTACATTTATCTACTTCTACCCTTCGTCCACGATTCTTCTTGTATTGCCCGTTTTTCTTATTTGGTAACCTTTATAACACTTACATAATTGCCTAATTTATTTGAGTATGTATTATTGATATTTCTAACAGAAGATTCTATTTTCAATAAATCAATTTTACACCAAACGGTCTTGAATTAAGTCAAAGCGATTTATTCGATATGTATACAACTAAATATTAACAGTTTGTAAACTTACAGAGAGACTTCCCATTCCAGGCGAACGGAGGACAAACCTCCTGGCTGGAGCTCCTTGGAGCAGGGTCCGTGGCGGTTAGAGACTAGATTTCACATGCACTTAAAGCTAAGAATTTACAAAAGTATTCCTCGGGACGGAGAGTAATAGGCATTCGGTTCATCCCCACTTTCAGTTAAGGACTGCCCAGTCGAGTGCCGGGTTTGAGATAATCTTTGGCAGTGCTTAATATAGACGTAGACACTAAGGAAAATTTAACAGAATTCGGAATCAGTCTGAGGCTTAGTCTAGGTTAGTAGTCGACCCCTCGGAAGAGTCCTAGTTGGCGTGCTCCACTGCCAGACTGTCGTGGCTCTCGCGCAGAAGACTCGAACTGGCCAGAATGCTGTTGATCGAGGCCTCCGGTTCCGGTCCGAGCGTGTAGTCCCTCGGAAGCCGCGACTCGGGCGACGCCTTGAGACCGCTGTCGCTGTGTCTCTGTCGCTGGTCGGGGCTGCCGTCGCCCAGAGCCGCCGCCTCGTTGGGCCGCTGCAGCTCGTCGGGCAGGTAGTCCTTCCAGTTGCGGAAGAGGTAGCGCGTGAACTTCTTCAGCTGCCGGAACTTGCAGTAGGTGGCGCCCTCGGCCGACTCCAGTTGCTGGGTCTGGATGAGGAAGCCCTTCTCCTTGAACGTCTTCTCCAGCTTCTCGCGCTGGCTCGAGCGACGCGACTTCTTCTTGGCGCGCTCCAACGGCCGCTGCTCGCTCGCGACCCCCGCCGCTCCTGCGTGGGGCGTGGCGGGCCCGCTGCTGGGGGACCCGCCGCTGGAGTCGGGGCGGCTGGGCGCGAGCCCCAGGGGCGAGAAGGGCGGCCGGCTCGAGGTGGCGGCGGCAGCGGTCGCAGCCTGGTGGGCGACAGCGGGAGCCGTGGCCATCGCGACCGCGGGCGCCAGCAGGAGGCCCGCCGTGGGCGAGTCGGGCAGCGGCAGGAGCTCGTCGCCCAGGCCCGCCGAGGGCGGCGCGAGCTCGAGGGCGACCCGCTCGCCCGCCGCGCTCAGGAACGCCCCCGCGCAGCTCGCCCCCGGCACCGCGCCCGACTGCTGCAGGCTCTCGCGGGCGAAGAACTCGTAGCCGCGCAGCGCCTTGTCGCCGGTGCCGCTGTAGTAGCGGTAGTTGCCGCCCGAGTCCACCGAGAGCATCTTCTTCTCCTGGAGCGTCGGCCGCGCCCCGCCCGTGAACTTGAACTTGCAAATGCTGACCTCGCCGGGCGGGTTGCTCGGGTTCTCGGCCGGCATCGGCGGTATGAAGATCGCCGACCGCTTGCGCTTCTGGGGCGTCGCCTGCTGCTGCAGCAATTGTTGTTGCACTGACTGTTGCTCCTGCTGCTGCTGCTGCTGCTGCTGCTGCTGAGGCGGTGGGTTGGCCGGACTCGCGGCGGTCGCCGCCGAGGAGACCTCCGACTTGACCGACGACGGCGTCGACATCGGCTCCGGGTAGTCGAGCCCCAGCCCCGGCGACGGCTTCTCCGGCTTGGGCGCCAGGAACAGCCCGCTCGGGATGGGGATCTTCAGGGCGAGCTGGTTGTCCTTCTCCACCACCGTCTCGACCGGGAAGCCGAGCGCCCGGCCGCCCTGCGCGATCAGCGCCCCGGACTCGAGCAGGCGCTGGTAGTAGAGGCTCACCGGGTGCAGCAGCAGCTGCGGGCTGGCGGCCGCCGCACTCGCCGCACTCGCCGCCTCGCCCAGGCCGGGCAGCGCCAGCTTCAGGTTGGTGGCCAGCAGGTGGTCGGTGGCGGCGTCGGCCGCCGTGGCCAGCGGCGTCGGGCAGCCGGAGCTGGGCGGCGACCCCGGCTCGGCGGCGTCCTCCCCGCTCGAGATCGAGTACGAGTCGCCCGACTGGTCGCGCAGACACAGGTTCAAGGGCTCCTCGGGAGCGGCTGCGGTCGCGGCCTCGGCCGACTCCAGCGTGCGGCAGGCGTCCGGCGCGCGCTTCGCGGCCTCCCTCGCGAGCCGCAGGTGGCCGCGGGGCGTGCCCGGGAAGATGGTGCCGTAGTTCTTGTAGATCAGGTGGCAGATGTCGGCCTTCTTCGGCTTCCGGCCGCGCCGCGGCTTCGAGTTGTCCAGCGTGATCTCGCCCATGTACGGCAGGTCCGAGTACTGGACGACCTTCTTGGCGTGGCCGGGCGCCGGCGGGGGTGGGGCGCGGACGTAGGCCGTGGGCACGGTGGGCGGCGTCGCTCCGTCCGGCGTCCGCGCGTTGGTCTGGGTCTGGTGCTGGTCGTTGTTGTTGGGGTCCTGGTGCGCCGCGCGCTGCTGCAGCTCGGCGATCTTCTGCAGCCAGGAGCGGACGTTCTCGTGCGCACTCTGCGCGGGCGGCAGCAGCTTGGCCGCCTGGGCCAGCTTCGGCGGCTCCGCCGGGTCCCGCTTCGGCGGCCGGGCCGGGGGCGCCTGGCCCTGGGTCGCCTCGTAGTGGCTGAGGTACTCGGGCGGCAGGGCCTGGTGGTGGAAGCGCAGCTTCAGGGCGCCCCCCTTCTTCTTGGGCTTCGGCGTGCGCGGCTTGGGCGCGGCCGGCTGTTGCTGTTGCTGCTGTTGCTGTTGCTGCTGCTGTTGCTGCTGCTGGCAACTCATCAGGCTGGCCTTCACCTTGAGCTGCTGCTTCGTCAGGGAGCTGCACCCGTTCAGCGGCCGCTGCGGCTGCGGCTGGGCGTGGCCTCTGCCGCTGCCGTTGTGGACGGCGGCCATCAGGGTGCTGAACTCCGGCGGCGGGTCGTCGTCGGGCACGCTGGTGGCCCCGCGCGAGATGAGCGGGTCGTCGGAGCCCTGCAGCAGCAGGCGGTGCTGGAGGGGGGTCGGGGTCGGACATCGGGAGCGGCAGCTGGTGGCGGTGGTGGGCGAGCTCGAGGCTGTTCATCGGGTGCTGCTGCCAGGTGGAGGGGTGCGCGGGGAACAGGTCGACCGGACTGTGGCCGTCCTCCAGCTTGACGCCCTCGTAGACGAGGCCATTCTCGGGGGGCGGCGTCGGCGACGGCGCCTTGAGGGGGGCGGCGCCCACGGCGGGCGATCCGTCCGGCGGGTGCAGCAGGTGGGCGGCGACGCAGGCGTCCTTGTCGCCGTCGGCGCCGTTCAGGAGCCCGAAGTCCTCGCGAGCGATCTCCTGCATGCTGTTGCCAACTGTGGGGGAGAGAGACGGAGAGGGATGGGTGAGAGTGCGGTCGACAGACTGTCGGACGGGGCCGGGGAGCGCGTTACGCGACACCAGCGGCGGAAGCGGCGAAAACAAGTGGCGCGCGCCACGGCTAAAAATACGCGCGCTCTTGTTTTCCTCGGCGAGCGATGCAGCGCCGGGGGGCGGGGAGGGCGGCGTTGGTATTTACCGGAAAACAGAAACTCTGGCAACATCCTCCTGAGACTCGTGGAGCGCTCTCACTACAGCGCCGCTGGCATGCTCCCGCTCTCGGATGTGGCTGTGTGCGCGCTGCTGCTCTCGGCGCTCGCTCGCGAGAGCTGCGCGAGGCGATCGTGGCGAGGGCTGAGCGTGAAATTTGATTCCCTTTTGCGACTATTGCCTTATTCGGACTAAGGCGGAACCTCGGCCACGACCCACGGGGGCGGGGCGGGGGCGCCGGGAGCGATCGCGACGCACGCACACGGACACGCGGACACTCGGCCCAACGTCGCAAGGGCGCCCGTCGACTCCACGTGTGTGCGTGTGTGCAGCCGAGTCTCGGGCCGCGTGGCTTCAATTGAAATCGCTCCGATGTTTGTAAACAACCGTCCGCCGGGGGCCGGGGCCGGGGCGGGGAGCGGGACGGCGCCGGCAGTCAATGGTCGTCGGATTGGTCGGGTCGGGTCGGGTCGGGTCGCCTCGAAACGCGTTTCCTACTCGTTGGGGGTGGAGGGGTCGCAACTCGTCCTCGTCCCGCCGACTCCCAGGTTCTCCTTTCTCTTTCTCGATATCGGTATCGGTCTCGATCGCGGATGACGAACTCTCGATGGCGGTCGCGCGCGCGGTCCTGGTGACATCCAAAACGCAACTAAAATCGCCGATCTTCAAAATCCGCCGTAGATGGACGGCTGCGTCGGGAAGCTGCGACGCCGCCGCCCCCTCCCCCCCTCCACCTGCGGCCGTGCGGCGCTCGTGTTTTCCGATTTTCGTCGACGAATTTCCCCGACGACTGCGATCGGCCCCGTCCCCAGCTCGTCCGCCGTCGCCGCCGATCGTCGCTCGGCAGGGAGGAGGGGGACTTGTTGACGCTGCCGCGGCGACGTCGGCGCCCGACCATGCGTCGAGGGGACGCGAGTTCTTTTGGTATACGATTTTCCCGATCCGCTCGCACGGTCCCCGCCGCCCACTCTCGTTCGTTCGTGTCTCCCTCGTTCCTTCATTCTCTCTTGCTGATTTGCTGCCCGACTGTCTGTCTGTCTGTCTGTCTGCCTGGCCGTCTGTCGTCTGTCCGTTGGACTCGCGGCGATCTATATCCGTCCCGCCGGCTCGCGGAACCCCTCGGATCGGATGGGCCGGGATCTTATGCGCCATATATGCGCATATGTGTGTGAACGAACACTCACGACACACATTCCTGAGCACGCGTTTATTTCGGTCTTCTTTGGGTTGCTTATTGCGAGGCATCGATCGCGTCCAAGCACCGAGGTCCGCCGGACGCAGAGCGAACTTCGAAACGCGAAAGACGGATGCCGAAACGCTCGCCGTGGGCTGGTGGAGCGCGCGTATCGGATTCGGGTCCATTCTACGCACAGGTCGCGTGGGCGCCGCGTCGCGCCCGCCCGCCCGCCTCGAGCTGGGATCTCGTGTTCGGCGCACGACAACTGGGCCAATGGCAGCCGCCTAGGAGCGGACAGGACCCGGCCTGAGCCCGGCCGAGAGGGTCGTCGAGAAGGTCGGCGGGCCCGGAGGAGGGGATCGCGTTTGCCCACTTGTTGGAGTCCCCGTGCGCGTGTGTGTGAGTGAGCGGAACCGCACAAGAGAGGCGCGCACGGCAGAGAGAGCGAGAGCGAGAGAGAGACGGAGCAGAGCGTGCGAGAGAGAGGTTACGGAAATAGACTCGCACGGGACGAGATCGCGGCGCGAGCGAGGGGCGCCGGGGCGGGGGCGGGCGAGAGCAAAAGTTCTTAATTTGGAACGCAAGTTCAAGAGACGCGAGAAATATGATCGAGTTGCCTAAATTTGGAAGAAACGGCGGCGAAGGAGACGGCGGGCGAATCTGGGTCGAGTGCGAAGGGCGGAGATCTGGAGGGATTGCTCGCTCTCTCTCTCTCTCTCTATCTGGCTGTCTCTCTCTCTCTCTCTCACTTTGTCTATTCGTCTCCCTCTCTTCCATTTCAGAGTGAGCTCTGACGACGGATCCAATTTTCGCCATATGCGGCAGCCGCAGCTCCTTTCGCGTCGTTGAGTTATCTGCATTCGCTCCGAGGAGGTGGCCAAATGGAGCTGAGCCAACAACAACAATAATAACGATAATAATAATAATAAGCGACGAAATGGACAAAACAGCGCTACACGAACGCATTTGGACTTTTCCGCATATTTAGACACGCGGAGTCCGCTCGATCGGCGGCAAAAGCAACAGCAACAACAACGAACGAATGCTGCTGTGCGTGCGCCTGGCAACTCTGCTCGGCGAACATGGCCATTTGCCGAACATGGCTTCGACCGAAAGCTGTGCGTATGTTAATCCCTTCCTGGCCAAGTCGGGGCTCGCCTTCCATCCATCCATCCATCCATCCATTTGTCCATTTGTCCGTCCGTCCGTTGTTCGGGTGGGTGGGGGACGTGGGCGCGACCACGCCCATTGGCCGGGCGTGTGTGTGGCGAGGCTCCAATTAGACGTCGCCCCCAACGATTTCAAGTACAACAGCAACGACAACAACAACACTGACGACAACAACAACAACCACTGAGCTGCCCTCACGTATGCATTGCATATTTTGCATATTTCTTCTCTTTCCCTCTCCATCGACTGTTGTTGAATTTTACGTTTTTTTTTGTTACCACAATTTTTCAACTTTTTTCTGTTTTAATTTTGTTGTTTTCTTGTGTCCGAATGATGTTTCAACTATTTTACTTTATTTTCTTGTGCAAATTAATGATTTTTCCCAATAACTATTTTTTGTTTTGTTTTGCAAAACGCGATTTGCGTGCGAAAAAGAAGTTGTTGTAAATCAGAACGCAGTCGAGGTGTTGTTGTTATTATTCTTGGCATTGTTGTTGTTTTCGATTATTAAAATGGCATTTACTATCGGCTGTGGTTGGTTGTTGTTGTTGTTGTGCGGCTCATAACGCAAACATCGATTCGAATGCGATTCCGATTGCGAGCGAGCGTCGTCGACCAGCCGAATCGTCAGCGTTCTCTGCCACCAGCCGCGACGCCTACGCCAACGTCAACCGCAGCTGCAGCGACCGACGGACGCGACGTCTGAATGAAAACTGCGGAGGCGCGGGGAAAACTCAACGCGTCGGGCGGGCGGGAGCGGGTCGGCCCCGGCTCGGAGTAGGTGGGTGGGAGGCTGCAGGTGTCGCCGTCCACCTGCCTCCGGGCACCCGCATTTGCACTCCCTCTCTCGCCCCCCATACTCACCATTGTTCGACGTCGACGGCGGCTGCAACAAGTCCTGCCGTCGGAGTTCTCTTCGTACAGTTGTGGTTCTCGTTATTGTTGCTGTTGTAGTTGCGAGCCGGGATTCGCACGGAAGCGCTGTCCGTCCCACTGTCAGTGTCAAGTGTCTCCTGGTTGGATCCTGCGGCGGCTCCAGGCGCTCCTGGTGACGTTTCGCTTGCGGAGTCGGATGCGCGATCGGCTCGGCGTGAGTGTCGGGGCGACGGCGTCAGCGAGACTGCGGAGGCTTCGAACGCCGCGACAGCAGCCGCACCGACGACGCCAACCGCGCCAACGACAGAGACGGCGCAACAGTGACAGAGACCGAGAGAGAGAGAGAGCGATCGGCTGCAGCAATTAAACGATAATTCGCTCGCATGCGCTCACGATCGCCGATCGCCACGAGTGGCCGACGACGGCTTGCGTCCGGCTGCGCGGCCGAAGCGTAAAATTCCGACGGCGATCCATTCATCACCGCGGCGAGTGAGCGATCGAGAGGAGGTGGGGGAGCAGGGGAGCCGGCCCACAAGGCAGCACGAAGCCAAGACGAAGACGGGAAAAACAGACTCATTTTTGGCCAATTCGCCATTTGCGGCGACTCCGGCCGAACTGCATCGAGAACGCCGAGTGGCCGCCCCCGCAGCGGCTCCGATTTGGACGGGAATTCGGAGTGGCTGCGGATGCTGTAACAGCGGCTGGTCGCGATCGCTAGACTCGCTCGCGGCGCGCCACCCACGGCTCCGACGACGGCTTCGGAGGCGTTGCGTACCTGCATTGAGAACCGCAGCGATTTTTGGATGCTGCCCATGTTCGTTGGCCGTCGATCGCCGAATCGGGCACGAAATCAAAGTCGTTTGAATGGGTTCTCGCTTGAATGGCGTGAATCATCGCCCCACAGCTTCTTCGCCGCACAAGAGCCGAACTGACCGTGTCGGGGGGCAAACTTCGGGGCAGGGCAAAATCTTACTTGAAAGATTTTAAATTTTGGCGGAAACGCGCGCGCCCGACGGAAATAAAATTATTTTTTTCCATTTTGTTATTTATTTATTTTCTTTCTTCCTCTTCCATCCCTGGAGCTGCCTGCTACTCGTTAATTGCAGTGAAGACAGGGAAGAAACACAAAAACAACGAGAAGCCTAAAAGTAACGAGTTGACCCAATTTCCGAAGTCCATTTTTCCGGAAAATTTTGGCGGCAGCCATTTTTTCTGAGTTTTTAAAGCGTCCCTGAAATGATGACTGTGATGCTGGCGCCATCTATTCGTGGTGTTACGAGTTTTGGATTCTTATTGGATTTCTATAAGAAAATTTTCTATAACGTCCCTGACCAATTTTTTAAAATCTAATTTGAAAAAATTGTTTTTCAAAAATCAAAATTTGTTTTTTGGTAGGCCCGACGAAAGTGAAGTGATTGAAGTGCATTCGTCAACCCTGATCTCTCGGACGGACTACAACCAACTTCAATACGAAGAATCACGAACAAAAGCAAAGTGAGAAACAGGGTTGTCGTTTCGAAAAAGTGAGGACCAGCAGGAGAAAACGAGCCAGCAGCGTATCTAACAGCGTCAAGGAGGTGGCTGAGAAATTGACGATAACGATCATGGAAAACGATTTTTTAAACGATCACGATAGATGCTTGCGCGTTTAACCCACAAGTGCTCCGTGAAATCGAAAATCCCGAAAACGGAGGAACTGCAACCCTGGGGCTCGCTCTGTTCGCTCGTGCAGCCGCCTCGTGCGCTTCGTGTGAACGGCCGCCGTTCGTTCGTGTGCGGTCGGGCGCCGTTCGTGTGCGTTCGGGCTCAGTCCGCTTTGCGCTTTCATTTCTCGTGTACACAACGGTCGAACAAGTCGTCGTCGTCGAGCAGCAAATGTCGAGGCGAAGAAAAGGAAAAAACCTGAAGTGAAACGCACCGAAGAAGGGGAAAAAAAAAATAATATTTGAGAATTGTGATCGAAATCGACGCGGCGCCCTGAAAGTTGCAACAAATCGGCGAGAAGCGCAGCCAGCCGTTCGTGGACGACGAGGGGAGTGCGGGTGCAACGTCGCGCGGTGCGAGGAGTGGTCGCCGCGGAAAATGAGCAAATGTGAAAATTCACGCACGAAATGTCAGCGGAATGAGACTCGGGAGGAGCGGTGAAACTTTTCTGCTTCGCGCGACCTATTTTCCGTTTCGTTTTAGTTTAGTTCAGTTTTCGTTGTTAATTTATTGCACGGCAATTTGTTTATAATTTGTAAAACACACACTCTCACACACGGCCACCCATCCACACACACACAGGCACAGGCACACCAGAGAACGCTCGCTCACTCACTCGCTCGCTCGCGCATCCAGTAGACATGGAAATTTTCTTCATTTAACAAAAAACAAAGAAACCGAACGAAAAACAAGAACCGAACAAATTTATAAAAAAACCACACGCACAGCCACAGAAACAAACGAAAGAATAACAAAACGAGCACCGAACAAAAGTCAAATTCCGAGAAAATGTGTATTTAAAAGCAAGCATTCCGCGAGAGAGAGAAAGAAAGAACGAGCCAGAGGCGGGCGCGGGTGAGGTCGGGGCCGTTGCAGGCGATCTGCGACGAGAGAAGTGTTCGAAAGAAGCCAACGCGAAAGCGAAAACGAGCGAAGAGAGGGGAGTGAACTGAGGAGAGGCGGAGCGGAGAAAAGCCGTGAAAAATTTATTGGCGTCGTCGACTGAGGAAGAACGGAAGGAAGGAAGGACGGACGGAGGAAAGGAAAGGCTGCTCATCTTCATCAAGTTCGTTCCAGCGCTTCACTCGCTCGCTCACACCCGTTCGCACACTCCCTCAGGAGACACACACGCACACAGGCACACCCGACAATGTCCAGCTGGGCCGAGCGCGTCCACCGCCGCGCCGCCGACTTCGGCAGCGTGGTGACCTCCTGCGGGCACCCCGGCACCGCGGGCACCGCCTACCCGTACCGCCTCGAGAAGGTGAAGTTCGGGGTGCCGCTGGAGGAGGTGTGCAAGAGCAACGACAACATTCCAGGGCCGCTGCTGGTCCTCATACTCAAGCTGAACAAGGAGTCGCCCAACCGGCGCGACGTCTTCCGCGCCCCCGGCCACCAGGGCGCCATGAAGAAGCTCATACATTTCCTGCAGGCCGGCCGCCTGGTCAACGTCGACAACTACTCGGTCTACACCATCGCCAGCGTGCTGAAGAAGTTTCTGCGCAAGATCCCGAACGGCATCTTCGGGCGCACGGGCGAGAAGGAGCTCTTCGACATCAACGAGCTGGAGAACGAGGCGGAGCAGACGGAGCGCTTGCATAGGTGAGTGCGGGGGGAGTGGCGGGGGGCGCCTCGGGGTCACTGCCTGGTGGCTGGCTGCCACTCTATCCGCGGCGAGTCCGAAACCTGCGCGCGACAACTCGTTTGCACCGCTCGGCGGAAACCTGTTGAGCAGCTTCGGCCGCGTCGCTGCGCTGCGCTGCCTCCGGGAGCAGCGGAAAATGGGAAAATCCGTTATCCGCCCAGTGGTGGTGGCTCCGACTCCGGCTCCGGAGTTTCCTCGTCCTGGCCGGGCGATGCTTGCTCGCGAAGACTTGTTGTCGCTGTCCGTCCGCCTATCTGTCCGTCTGTCTGCCATTGTCTCGGCGCTGACACACTTTCGCGCGGGTCGAGCACCGAGGCCTGCGGACTGGAAGCTGGACGGCGGCTCCGACTCTGACTCCGATTCCGGCCACGGTCCGAGTTCGGGTCGCAGTCGTTTGCTTTCGAATCTTTAATTAATTGCTTGTTGTCGTCGATTGTCGTTGTCGGCGCGGTTGTTGTTTCAATTGCGACTGTTGCTGCTGCTGCTGTTGTTGTTGTTGTTGTTGTTTGGGAAGAGAACACGTCCACATCGCGAGCACTTGTCATCTCGAGTCGGCCGGCGATGGGGCGAGGGAGGGTGGGGCGGCGACAGCGACAGCTACAGAGCTACTCGCGAATCCACGTCCGACGAAGTTACAGATCGCATAAATTCCGAGTTAAACGCCTCTTTAACAGCCTCGAACCTCCCTCGATCTGGATCTGCCTTTTGTTGTTCTTGTTCT